>JARYGA010026798.1:0-41295 GCA_030545235.1 Helianthus tuberosus | reverse complement strand
TGTCTCTGCCTCATGATTGGTGCCATGTAGGCGTCCTTGAGTACTTTTTGTCTCCTGCATATCAGACGATCGTGGAGCACGATTGAGCAGGGTCAGAAGGGCGCTTATTGGCTCTTTTTTCTGCCACTTGTACTGTGTACTATTTTGGAATAGTCTTGCGCTGTTAACGCGCGAGGCCCTTGTTGAGCACGTAAAAACCTCGCGCGTGGTATTGGTCTATTGCACATTCTTTTCATAATGCTAAGTGTTGTTAATTGGAGCCTCTTGTTATTCTGACCTCGCGCCGCATTACAAGATGTGGTGTATCTCGCGCGAGGTTGACAAAATAAGAAAATTGTTGGCTAAGGAGTATGGTCCCGCGCGACCTTGTAGGAGGATTGCGCGGCTTTTTGGGACCATACCCCTTCAAGTCCCCCCCAGTCCAGTGCTGCACCATGCGCGAGGTACATGGTTGGAGCTCTGGACTTAGAGAAATAAGAAGTATAAAATGATTTTTTGATGATGGTAGGCAGCGCGCGAATAAACTTTGCTGGTTATTACGGCGCGACTACCATGTCTGGCTCGGTCTTTGCTATTTTAACTTCTTCATGAAGTTTGTAGTGACTTTTGGCGGGAAAATTCTTGAAATTTGAATTTTCTGACGGGTTGGTGAAAAAGTCGTGGTTGGTGACGCTTGAGTTGACCCCTGACGGTTGTCATCAACTTGTCGCTGACGGTTCAGATTGTCGTCAGGAGAGTGAGGCCCACGCGCGTGTGGTAACCGTCACTCCGGGAAACGCGCCCTACGTGGCGCTTTCTGGTTGGCCTTGCTTGCGGCGACTTCGGCACGTTTACCCATCGCATTAAATGCGATGGGTATATATATCTGAAGGGATGTGAGGGGTCGTCACTTCCTTCTGTTTTTCTCCATCTCTTCTCAAATTCTTTGCACCTTCAAACCGTTTGAAGAACAAATAGCAGATCTTCGAGTCTTCAAGAAGTGTCGTAGTAGGCCTTCAACCCGTTTTCGAAATATTCAGGGTTTCTTTTGCTGACTATCAATGGCTGAAGAACAACACGAAGATAATCCCGGAGAAGAAGGCCCTGTACCTGTTCTCCGGTGGGATCTAGGGCTGTTTGAACAGCTTTCCCGAAGTTTCCGGTTCCCACCGGAGTGGGATGCCCGGTACCCCGGCCAGAACCAGACGGCCGCTGATGCACCGCCGGGGTACATTACCTTGTTCGAAGACTTCTTCCATCAAGGTAATTTCCGGTTGCCGGCGACCAACTTTATGGCACATATCCTTCGATATTATGGGTTTCATATCTCTCAGATGAGCCCACCCGGAATGGTCCGGGTTCGACATTTCGAGTTCTTGTGCTGGGCTCATGGCATCGAGCCCACTGTCGAGAAGTTTCGAGCCTTTTATCAACTTCAGAGAAATATGGGCTTCTACTCTTTTGCCAGTCGTGGCGCCGCCAAGAAGGTATTTCTAAATCCTCCCAAGAGTTTTCATGACTGGAAACCGAAATTCTTTTATATTCGAGAGGAGGTTATTCCCATTGCTATGACGTTCCGTGATTGGAATGAGGCGATTGTTAAAGAAGACTTGCCAATCCCCAAGACCGAGGCTTGGTATCGGGAGCTTACCCCCACCCCTAACCGGGTGTTTGGGGAGAATGTCTTGGTGGCGGCGCGGATGAGCGACCAATGGCTTCCTGATAGCCAGGAAGTTCCTATCTTGATGATCGATGATAGAGGTTAGTAATTTCCTTATCGTCACTGATCTTTTTTCGTTGCTTGATTTTTATTTATGTGATTTGTCGTGTAGAGGCGTGTTTATATCAAGCTGCCTTTGCCACTTTTGGTGGTTCCATGAGTGTGCGCCCGCTTCGAGACGGAGAAGAATACTGGTATCACCAGATACGGGTTAACTTTATGTACCCTGTTGCTGATGCGTTTGCCACGCCGCCTACCGCCACTGAAGGTGCGCATATACCTAACCCTCGTCCCTTGCGCTCTATCACTTCTGCTGGGAAAGAGGTTGTCTATCTTTCCAGCGAAGAGTCTGTGGGGTCTTCAACCGGGGAGTTAAGTTCCTGGTCTACCATCTTTGTAGGTGTGTTGCGCGACCTGGGTATCGACCCTGAAGAGAAGAAGAAGAAACCCCCAAAGAAGAAGAAGACGGGTGAGCCCGAAGTGACAAGCAAGAAGGGCGGGAGTAGCCGCGCAGCTGCTGGTAAAGGTAGTCTTCGTCTTCGTCAAAGTGACTTAAAAGATTATGTGATAATTAGTGACTCATTAGAGGGTTTGTCGCGCGTAGGCGAAGGTAAAGACGGAGCAGGTCGCTTAAAGGGTGAAGGTGGCGCGGGTTCTCGCAACCCGGATGCTGGCGCTACTCCTTCCTCTGCTGAGCATGTGGAAGAGGAAGAAGAGGAGGAAGAAGAAGAAGCTGCTGGAAAGTTGATCAGCAGAAAAAGGACCAGGAGCGGGGCGACTGCTGGTGTGACTGTGGCGTCGAAGGCTGGAGGAGCTCTGGTGCTTGGTAAACAGAGCAATTTGCGCTCACTCTATCAATTCTCTCCTGGTATAGTTTGTTTTTAGTTTTTTTTTTATTTTTTTTTGTGTCTTGACCCTTTGATTTATGCAGAGGGCAAGAAGAAGACCCCTGAGAAGGGTGTTGTTTTTACGGAGCCAGAGCCAAAAAGGCCTAAGATTATCATCAAATCTTCCGAGACTGCTGGGGCTGAGCATGACAAGGGCAAACATGTTGCTGAGGTCGATAAGGCAAAGGCTGCCGAAGAGAAGAAGAAGGCTGATGAGGAGCGTAGGAAAGTTGATGAAGACAGGAGGAAGGAAGCTGAGGCGAAGAAGAAAGCTGAGGAAGACCAGCGCCAGGCTGAAGAGGCGCGCAAGAAAAAAGCTGCTGAAGAAAAGAGGAAGAAGGCAGAGTAGGAAAAGAAGAAAGCCGATGATGAGAAGAAGAAGGCTGAGCAGGAGAGAAGAGCTGCTGAGAAGGCTCTTGCTGATGCTGAGAAGGAGAAGGGAAAGGAGAGAACCCTGGAGAAGGAGAAGGAGAAATCTGCTGCTGAAAGGCCTGCTGGTATTTCTATTGCCAGAGGCGCGGGTTCAGGTTCATCTGCTGGTCGGGTGGTGTGAAAGCTGGCGCGCCGCCGCGCTCTCCGATAGGCCCCCGGGATACAGTGGGGGATATCTATTACAAGTCTTACACTGAAGAGAGTCGCGGTGACGCTCCGCACAATCCGCCTTGGGGTTTAAAGCAGAAGGATACTTTCCTCGAGTTCGCGCCTTGCCATGACTGGTTGGTGAATTCGATTCCTCCGGGGGAATTGGATCGTCAACGGGCGCGGACTCACAGTGGGCTCTATCATGCCTATGTTGTTGGTGAAGCCAACACCCGCGCCGCTAACCAAGAAATTGTCCGGGAATGGCGAACCATGGTTAGGGAGAGGGATGATTGGGAGAAGTATCGCGATCGCATACTGAGGCGTGCTGCTGACTTGGAGAAATCTAGAGCTGCGTTTGATGAGCAGAAGGCGAAGTTCGAGGCTGACCGAAAGTCTGAAGAGTGGGGGCGCAAGGCCCTGAAAAATAAACTTCATACTGCTGAACAGCAACTGGCTAAGGAGAAAACCGAGTTCAAGCGCATATGTGCGAAAGATAACGAGCGCGTGGCTGCGGATCGTAACAAGATTGTCAACCTTGAAGCCAAGGTTGTTGAATTGACCGGCAAGGTCGAGGATACGCAAGCTGCACAGGTTGCTAAGGAGCAGGTTGAGGTTTGTGCAACTTATACCTTTCCTCTGTACTTTGTTTTATAAAATAGCCTAAGTCCCTTTATTCCTTTTAGGTTGAGTTGGCTGAGGTGAAGGCTCAGTTGTCAAGCAAAGATAAGGACTTGCATGCCAAGGATGTCGAGATTGCGGAATTGAAACGCCGCCTGAATGATCAGGTTGATAAATGCGAGTCCTTGGAGATTGATCTGGAGGCTGAGAAGGTTAAGGCCGCAACTGCTGAGGAGGCCAAGCAACGAGCTGATGAAGCGCGTGATGTTAGCACTTCTGCCCTCAATGTAGCACAAACTAATTATGCTGAAGCTCAGGGCATTGTTGACACTCTCGTTTCTGAGGCCGAATGGATGCGCGGCCATGGAGTAGTGCTGGTATGTTATCCTTTTTCCCTTCCGAAGGGTATATTGTTAGAAGTTGTTTTAATGCGCAAGCTCTGCTGTAGATTGCCAACTCCATTCTCAATGCTGGAGAGCTGGACCGTGCTGTCGCTGCTTTGACCGATGCTGCGCGCGCTGTTGGTCACCGAGGAGGGTACCTAGAATGCGCACAACACGTTGAAGAAGCACTTGGATAGGAGTTTGACGTCAGCCATTGTTCGGTTACTGACCAGGCTAGTGCCGCGCTGACACGCGCTGAACATGCTTATGACCACTTGTCACTGCCTGTGATGGATTTAGTTGCCAAGGCTTTGGAACATGATGACTGGTGCCAGCGCCTTAAGGGCATTCTTGATCCACCTATAACGGTTGAGTTATCAGATGAGGAGGCAGCTGGGAATGATGGCGATGATGAAGGCGATGGTGGCGACAAGCATGATGGTGATGATGTTTGAGATTGTTTCGAGTAGATAGGTTTTGTATGGCTTTGTGCCTTGAGAATTTCTGTAAGTTTCTGATGTAACTTCTTGCGCAGTCGCGCCTTTTAATGGATGACGTTTGCCTTTATGCCATTGATGCGATTTTGTTTGAACATGAATTTTTTCCGTTTCGTTACAATTATTGCATTGTTGTTAGAAACTTAGGTTAAATTAGCGAGAATAAATGTAAGCATGGCTCTTGTGTGAGTAACTGCCCGGTCTCGCGCTACGTTCGCGGAGGACCTTGGAGGCATGGCTGGAGTGTTTTCTTGTTAATCAGAAGTTTAACATGCATTTGTAACGAAAGAAGTCAGTCGTGATAAAAGAGCATGTCGTATGCTTTCATTGATTAAGTAGGCGCTTAGGCCAAGATACATTGCGTAAGTAGCAAAATAGGCGCTTGGCCAACATGAGTAATTACAAAGGCGCGTGGCCAACATGGGTGGGTAATGGCGCAGGGCCGATAGTAGTTATATATAGCACTTGCGCAGTTGTTGCGCATTCCACGTGCGCGGAATGATGTGTCCGTCCAGGGTGCGTAATTTGTAAGCCCCTTTTCCTAGCACTTCATGAACCAAGTATGGGCCTTCCCATTTGGGTGCTAGTTTTCCTGGGCGTTCCGCGTTTGAGGCTTCGTTGTCTCGAAAAACATATTCCCCTGGAGTGAAGGTACATATGCGGACTCGCGCATTGTAGTATCTTTCTAGTTGCGTTTTGTACTTGGCTTCTTTGATTCGCGCAATTTCGCGCCTTTCTTCTAGTAAGTCCAAGTCAAGACGACGCTCTGCCTCGTTGTTGATTGCGCTGACTGCTGTCAAGCGCGGAGAGGGCAGGCCAACTTCTGCCGGGATAACCGCTTCTGAGCCATAAACTAGGCTAAAAGGGGTCTCGCCGGTGCTTGTCTTTGGCATGGTCCGGTGGGCCCACAAGATACTTGGGAGCTCATCCACCCAGCCTCTTCGCTTCGTGCCCAATCGGGCCTTTATCCCATCGACGATACATTTGTTTACACTTTCGACCTGTCCGTTGGCCTGAGGATGCGCCACGGAGGAGAAAGTGTGTTCTATCTTCATTTCCTACAACCACTTCTGGAGGTCCTCAGACGCAAAGTTGGTGCCGTTGTCTGTTACAATCTTGAGTGGGAGGCCAAACCTACAGATGATGTGTTCCCAAATAAACTTGCGCACCATCATGGCTGTAGTTGAAGCAAGGGCTTTGGCCTCCACCCACTTTGTGAAGTAATCGACGGCTACTATTATAAACTTGACGGCGCCTGGAGCCTCTGGGAAAGGTCCCACCATGTCGATTCCCCACTGCTGGAAAGGCCAGGCAGTGGATACAGGGATCAGGTCGTTCTTGGGGCGCAGGGTTTTCGGAGAGTGCCGCTGACAGGAGTCGCACTTGCACAGCTCCTTCAGGGCATCAACATGCATCCCTGGCCAGTAATATCCGGCATTCATGATCTTCGCAAAAACCATGCGTGGTCCCACATGGATGCCGCAGATTCCTTCGTGAATCTCCCTTATCAGATAATTCGCATCTTGGGGGGTCCACGCAGCGCAGTAGTGGCCCCAAGAAGGACTTGCGGTATAAGATACCACCATTCATTTTGTACTGCAGAGCTTTGTTCTGAATCTTTCTTGCCTCTGCTTTATTCTCTGGGAGTATTCCTTCTTTCAAGTACTGAATGATAGGGGTCATCCAGGATGGCTGCCCTAACTCAATCACATTGACTTGTCGTAACAAGACTGAAGGGTTCTTGAGTACCTCAATCCTTACATCTTTGGCAAGATGTTGGAAGGATGTTGAAGCAAGCTTGCTCAAGGCGTCGGCTGGTTTGTTTTCGGAGCGATTGATGTGGATGACTTTGTGAGACTTGAATTGTTGAAGCAACTCTTTTGCTTGTTCCAGATATAGGGCCATGACTTCACCCTTTGCATCGTATATACCGTTGACTTGGCTGGCTATCAAGAGTGAATCAACATGTGCTTGTAGATTTTTAGCTCCCATTTTGATGGCGAGGCGCAAGCCTGCCAGAAATGCTTCGTACTCCGCCTCGTTGTTGGTGTTTTTAAAGTCCAACTTGATGGCGTAAGTAAATTCATGGTTTTCGGGGCTTACGAGGCGCAATCCAGCTCCCGCGCCATCCTCGTTTGAAGCCCCGTCAGTATAAAGCATCCAAGTCTCGTTTGTCGTGTCTTTCACTGGAGTTTCAACAAGCTCACAATCCTTGATTTTATCAGCTGGGACTTCTGTGATGAAGTCCGCTAGAACTTGACCCTTGATAGCTGGGCGTGGCCGGTACAGAATGTTGTGGCCTCCCAACTCGATTGCCCATTTGGCGAGCCTTCCTGATGTTTCTGGTTTCTGAAGTATCGTGCCGATATGGAAATTGGTAAGTACGGTGATCACATGCCCTGTAAAATATCTGCGCAGCCTTCGGGAAGCATGTAGCAGCGCAAGAACCAATTTTTCCATCGTGGAATATCTCGTTTCCGGGTCAGTGAGTACCCTGCTGACATAATAAATTGGAGTTTGAACTCCATTTCTTTCCACTAATAACACCGACCCTACTGCCTTATCGAAAGAGGATAAGTACAATACGAGTGGCTCTTTTTCAAACGGCGCGGTCAGGGTAGGAAGTTCGATCAGACATGCTTTCATTTGTTGGAAAGCCTTTTCTGCGTCGGGTGTCCATTTGAACTCTTGCTTCTTCACACAATTGCGCAGTGTGCTGATAAAAGGGTACGACTTCGCGGCGTGATTCGACAAAAAGCGGTTAAGCGCGGCGAGGCGGCCGGCCAACCGTTGCATTTCTTTGATTGTTCGCGGCGATGGCATCCGTTCTATTGCCTGGACTTTTTCTGGATTCACTTTGAAGCGGCCGTTGGTGACTATGAAGCCTAGAAACTTTCCTTCTTCCATGCCAAAAGAACATTTAGCTGGATTCAACTTCATGTTTACGCTGCGCAGTGAATTGAACGTTTTCTCGATGTCTTTCAACATTTGGTCTTCTTCTGGACTCTTGACCACTAGATCATCGATGTAAACTTCAATATGCTTTCCGATGTCACCTGCGAATGTCTTGTCCATCAATCGCTGGTATGTGGCGCCAGCATTTTTCAGGCCGAAAGGCATCTTCGTATAGCAAAAAATCCCCAGATCCGTGCGGAAAGCTGTCTTGTCTTCATCCTCGAGCTTCATTTGAACTTGATGGTACCCCTTGTAGCAATCCAAGAAGCACTTCCATCTATATGGCGCGAGAGAGTCTATCTTTTTGTCGATCTCAGGCAAGGAATAGCAATCCTTAGGGCATGCCTTGTTGAGATCGGTATAGTCGACGCACATTCGCCATCCGCCACTAGACTTCTCTACCATTACGGGGTTCGCAACCCAACTCTGATAACGTACTTCTCGCAGGATGCCGACTTTAAGTAACTCGCAAACTTGCTCATTCATTGCTTTTGTCTTGTCTGCCCCTAGGCTGCGCCTTCTTTGGACCTTCGGCTCAACCGCGGGGTAGGTGTTTAAACAGTGCTCTGTGATGTCGCGCGGGACTCCGGTCATGTCGGCCGGGGTCCAGGCGAAAATGTCCATGTTCTTGAATAGGAGCTTCTTGAGGCGAGTTCTGATGTTTGGTGAGATAGCGTGACCTATCGTCACCGTTTGCTCCGGATATTTGCGATTTAAAACCCATTTTTCGGGCTCGGTTGCTGAAACCTTCGCTGCTTTTGTTGGGCGCATCTCCTCAGTTGACATCACTTCTTTCTTTGCATAAACGATTGCCACCCCCGTCTTGGTTAGGAAACCAATCGCTGAGTGGGGGGTGGAAGTAATCATATTCAGCTCACCTTGCGTCTCTCTCCCGATCAGCACGTCATGTCTTGACTTAACAGGCATCACCATGAAGTTGACGTTTGTTGTCCTCGAATGCTTCCCGTCAGAGAGTGTGACGGGGAAGCTAATTTGGCCTAACGGGAAGACCATTTCGTTACAGAACCCAGACAGTTGGTAGTCAACTGGTTCGAGTCTCGCTTTGTCTTCTTCGTCGAACTGGTTAAAGCATTGTTCATAGATGATGTCTGCTGTACTCCCCGGGTCAATGAAGACGTATTCAGTTTCGTAATGTCCGATGATACCGGTGATGACGATGGGTCGTGTGGCTCGGGGACCCCCGCGCACCACCTGGAAAATAACTTGCTGTTCTTGCCATGAAGGCTCATAAGGTCTCTTGCCTTTTTCTCTTGCGCTATACCTTGGTCCATTGACCATGTGTGTTTCCAGGCGTCGAACCTTCTTGTGATTTCCTTCATCGTGGCGATGGAGCTGTCGCGTTTCTTTGCGCACATTCTTCACTAAGTGGCTCAGCTTTCCACTCTTTAGTGCTCTCTCGATCTCTTGTCGCAAGCTGTAGCAATCATCTGTTAAATGGCCTGTATCCTTGTGGAAATCACAATACAGATTGGGGTCTTGTCCCTTTTTGTTCGTCATAGGCCTGGGAGCCTTAAAGTCATGGTTCTCCGTCATTAGCACCTCTTTTGGTGTTTTTATGAGCGGAGTCCAATGCTTTTCACGATTATCGTCTCGCACTGCCTTTCTATAACCGATGCGGTCAATGGTGTCACGCGCGTCTTCTTTGTAACGGGATCGTTCTTCGTAACGGGGTCGATCGCTATAACCGCTGGAGTGGTTGGCCTTCCACCCAGGGTTTTTGCCTTTGTTGCGCCTGTTGTCATCGCGCGGGTGACCCCCTTTGGAAAATCTATCTTCAGAACGATAGTTGTTGTTTCGTGCGAGAGACTCTTCCGTTTGCGCGACTATCTTCGGGGCTTCCATGAGTTTGTCCCACTCCTTTGGCATTCCATCTTTCCCAGTGATGGTTCTAATCAGGCTATCGCAACGGATTGCTTTCTTGAAATGGCAGCGCATGAGTTGTTCACTCACGCCACCAATCTCCAAACATTCTTTGTTAAAGCGCGTAATGAAATCTTCCAAACCCTCATTATCTCTTCGCCAGATATCTTCAACTTCAGCTGTGTCGCGTTGGTATCGCCTTTGCTGACTGAAGTGACTCAGAAACTGGGTCCTGAAATCTACCCATGATTTTATTTTTCCCGGAGGAAGGCTGTCGAACCAGGCGCGAGCAGCCCCCGTTAATGTTTGGATAAACAAATGACACCACATGGGCATGTTCCAACCTCCCATGCAGCCCACGCTAGTAAACACTCTGACGTGATCGTCTGGATCAGTCAATCCGTTGAACTTTCCGACGGTCGGAGGCAACTTTTCTCTCTTGAGCGGCGCTAGTGCTATCTTTGGGATGAACTTTGAGTGCTCTATAGCTTCTTCTGGTCGATAGGCGAGGCGAAAGTCGCGCTCCGCCTCCTCGGTATAACCAACATGTTGCCTTGGCTTGTAATACTCGTGATTTCTTTGCAAATGATTGAAGACCGAAGATTCGTCATCGTTTTCCCAGGTTGGATCGTTCGGGTCAGTTTCTTCCCACTCATCGTTCATGTTGCGCGGCGTGAGCCGGCTATGAACTGGGCCTCTTCGGGAATTTGACGGTTCGTCATAGTAGCTTTCTGTCTCCCCCCGTGTATCTCGCGTGTCCTGCACGCTTAACCTTCGGGTGGGGGGAGGTCTGTTAATTCTTCTTGGAATGTATTGCGGGACCGGCATCTGGCGCGGCCCGTGGCTGGGGCCGGTTGGTGTGACCAAGGACGGTTCTGCCGTTAAAACTGCTTGCTGAGCGCTCAAGGACTGATACGCTTCGTTAATAGTGGCCAGTTGCTTGGCGTACCATGAGGCTGGGGTTTCGCCTTCTGGTAGCCCTAATAGCGCCGATATGTTCTGAGGTGGAGCTGGGTTTGAAGGTCCAGCACCGTTGTTTCCTGGGGTGTTTTGAGTGATGCGGGTGAAGCTCCCGCACGGACCCCCGGTGTTGGCTACTTCGACTTCACCAACTTCTTCAAAGTGTTGGGGTTGGCCATTTTGATTACCTTCCCCCAACGCTGCATTTGGGTTTTCACCGAAACCCACGAACTCAGGTACGATTCCTTGACCAGCCATGGATCGAAGAAAGAAAAACAACGAAAAACTCAGGAACGAAGATGAGAGTGGTTTGTAGAAAAAATCGATGGGCGCCAATGAAGAAACACGGAACTAATTGGAGGATAATCAGTTTGGTTTATGTTCCTTGCATAGTGGTTAATCTTCTTATGGCTTCCTGAGCTCCTTAATGACCGTGGTTAACTGCAAAACAAAACACCGTTACTCGTTAAGAGGGGAATGTGGGGGTTTCCCTCTTAACCGGGCTCCGGCGTGAGAATAAGCGACTGTGCTTAGGAGATAATTAAGTATTAAGTGGGAGAGTAGAGGGAATGGAATGTTTAACCTGAGGTCCCTATTTATAGCCGGAGAGGTGTAAGAGGATATGGGCTGATGGGCCTTGGGCCGGAGGTCGACAACTTGGGCGATATGCTCTTTGTCTCACTTGTCTCGACCGTTAGTGGTTTCTGAGAGTTCTTTGGTGCTGGCGCACAGTGATTGGAGCCATGTGTCATGGTTGTCGGCCTGGCCGCCGTCCTGCCATCAGCAGGTAAGTGGAGATCGTGGGGCAGTTGTCTCTGCCTCATGATTGGTGCCATGTAGGCGTCCTTGAGTACTTTTTGTCTCCTTCATGTCAGACGATCGTGGAGCACGATTGAGTAGGGTCAGAAGGGCGCTTATTGGCTCTTTTTTCTGCCACTTGTACTGTGTACTATTTTGGAATAGTCTTGCGCTGTTAACGCGCGAGGCCCTTGTTGAGCACGTAAAAACCTCGCGCGTGGTATTGGTCTATTGCACATTCTTTTCATAATGCTAAGTGTTGTTAATTGGAGCCTCTTGTTATTCTGACCTCGCGCCGCATTACAAGATGTGGTGTATCTCGCGCGAGGTTGACAAAATAAGAAAATTGTTGGCTAAGGAGTATGGTCCAACTCGACCTTGTAGGAGGATTGCGCGGCTTTTTGGGACCATACCCCTTCAATCTCTTAGGCTTTACAGTACGGGGGTCGTCGAGGGACGTCCCGGGGCGGCGCCGACCCCCCTCTCCATTTCCGTTGTTTCGTCGCCGTGCCTCCTTCGTCTAGATCGTCCAGCCCTTGACGAATTGGACGGGTCTCCTCTCTCTCACACACATATACATACAACATATACATACAACATATACATACATATTTTAGGCCCATCCCCCATTTCCTTACATCCATCATCCTTGCTCCATCCTCACACCCGATCTACGTGCGGGTCTTCCTCCAAGGATGAGTCTCAACCATACCGTGTAGCCTTACTGACATATTATTACATGTATAGGGCAAGAAGTTAATCGGTAGGTTATCCAAGGAAACCTCCCATGTGTCGTTTCTGAAAATCGAGAAACAAGTATGTCACACGCTCTAATAAAAATCATGATAGATACAATGAAAGGCTATTTAAACAAATCTATTTGTATCTACCATTGTAAACCGCTCATATGGTATGGATTAAGTTAATATTATATTACTATAACCAAAGGGGGTCGCTGCCTTAATACCTATTCTTTTCATAAAGAGCGCATGTAATATCATCCTCAAGTTCTTCATTTATATATTGGAAAATGTTACATATACTAAATGGCTTTACTAGTATCATGCTATGTAGTGGCATGTTATTAAACAAATCACGGCTATTCTAAAAGATGGCTGAAAGTAAAATTTGAGCAATGGCTTATTTGCTATTGATGAGTAGTTTTTTATAGCAGTCATAAATTTGAAATACGTTCCACATACTCGAGACAAGTTAATTGTGGAGTAGGATACATATGGTTTAGACAATACAACACCTACACATGTTGATTAATGAATATGCTCTAAGATGGTGACGCATATGAGTTATTTACCAAAAATACAAAAACATTGAATGAAACAAATTTCTATAAAAAAAATTAACATTCCATACATGTAAGTCAAAATTTAGAAATATAGGACCGCAGGTAGAGGATATTCCTTCTATTTTTAAACATTCTCACAAAAAAGTATTTAAGTTTATGATAAATATACTAAAAACACCCGGCTCTTTACATAGTAAGGGTTGTATGAGGTTGGCTTATTAAATCGGGTAAAGGTACAAAAAAATTCTTAGCATTTGCCAATGACAACCGGTTACCGACAACCCAATTTGCTACTGACTAACAACCAAATTGAATATTCAACTATTTAAAAAAATAATAATAATCATTTTTTATAGAAACTAAATTATTAAACAAGTAATTATATTATCTATCTATAATTTAATAACTAAAAAAATAATAATAACGTTTCTCCCCCTCACATATTTTCTATTCAACTTATTTTAACTTTTTCTTTACTTTTAGTCTCATTCTTTTTAAGTTTAACAATTTGTCACAAATTCTTTTTCTTTTTTAACCTAAATAGTTTTCTAACTTCAACTTTGTTTTCCCCCGTACTTTTCATGTCGCAACGCGTGGGGTCATAAGTTGAGTTAGTTATTCTTTTCTATATTTTACATTTTGGTCAAATTTTTACGAGTTAACCACCGCAATACGAGTGCTCGGTTAAATGTTTTTACGTATACTTTTTGTTTGATGTAACGGTTTTGCCGCAAAGCGTGAGTTCTGAAAAATAGTTTCATTTAATATCACAAGTTAATTTGACGCCATCTAACTACCAAATTAAACGATTTTGTGCTAAACTAAAATTTAGGCAACACTGGTATAATCGTTATTATTTTTCCTAAGAAAATCGAAATGAATATTATTTTTTTAACACGTGAGCTCTATTCCCTGATTTCTCTGACCATATATTGAAAGTGATATTGAACATTGCACGGACCATATATTGAAAGTGATATTGAACATTGCAGTGATTCTATAATTTCGGTTAACATATTGAGAATCAACATTACAAAGTGACACAAACTCGAAACCTAAAAGATGAGAGATTCTTTTTCTTTGTTAGTCATACAAAATAGGTATTTTTGTAATAAAAACAAAGGTTGGTATGTAATGCTCTAGAAACACAATTGAAATGTAAATGCAAATGTTTCCAAAACCAAGGCATTTTCTAATAATAAAAAAATAGCAAACCATCAAACAACTACGAAAGCTCGTTCACCCACACACTCGATTCATAAAAGGTTACAAACATGTACCAAGATAAGAAATATATATTTTTTTAGTTAATTAGGTTTTCCATCTGTATGGTTTGTTAAAAATAATCATTAAAATACATTAGTTAACAAAAATGCTTGTACATTCTCTTTACTTTGGCTTTTGTAACCATTATAATCCACCCTTACTAACGCCACATAATTTTTCTATTAGTTTATTTTAAATGACCATAATGCCCATGTTATTAAAAACAAAATTAAAATAAATAAAGGGTTAGTTACGTTTTTTGTCCTTATGTTTTGTTGAAAATAACCACTACAGTCTATTGGTTTAAAAATCGTCAAAAAAGTACCAATATTCTTCTCTTTACATTTCACTTTCCCCGTTTCTTTAGATCCTGGCAGATCATCAGCTGCTCCAGCTCCACAACTCTGTTTGGACGTCTCAGTTTCACCCCCATCGCTCCCCTCCGCTGGATATCCTCCTTCACCCCCACCAGCGTTAGATCTGTCTCCGTCAACCGGTTACACCAGCATCGAAATCGCCAACCACCTAACTTCCCCATCACAATCAAAAGCATCGGCCAACTAATTTTTCGAATTACAATCAATGTCAGTTGGAAGACTAGTACTTTTTTGGCAATTTTTAAACTAGTATTTTTTTGGCAATTTTTAAACAAATGGACTGTAATAGTTAATGTTGGTGCCGTTTTGTGCTCGTTGTTGTGCGAATAAACTAGATTAAATTTTAAGCTGATTATGTATTAGTTAGTGAATGATCAAAACAATGTGTTTAGACCCATTCATTTGAAGTGGTCAAATGAAAGAGTTTTTGATTTGACTTTGTGCGTTTGCAAGTGAGAAAAGTAGTTGTTCAAAATTTCCAAGTGAAATGGGATGATGTTTGGAATTTGCAAGTGACATGGGTATGTTGTTTGGAATCTCCCTCTCCTATATATACTTGTTTTGGTGTCACTTGCAAACAATGTTTTCTCAAAGTGGGGAAGAGACCACTATGTCTCTTTGGATTTGGATGATGTATGCTCCTTCGCTTTGATAGGATGACTTATAATGAGTCGGTTGTAACGTTAAGTTGTCCGAATCAATACAAGAAAGTTTATTATTTATCTCTAACCTTCCATCTACGAACTTAATCTCTTACTAATCATGGTTGTCGGTCCAGTATTTCAATTGGCATCACAACCATGGTATTAGACTTAGTGAATCTAACCATTTGCTAGGTCACATGCGCTCTTGATTAGTGATTTTTGTGGGTTTTTGTTGAAAGATGTAAAAATGGTGTGAAAACCCTAGATCTTGAAAATCAAAGAATGTAACACCTCATAAAATCACGACTAATAGAATAAATACACGTGTCATGGGCTTTAAACGTGTAAGGAATTATTTTCGAGGGACTGGAATTGTCAAACAATGTAAATATGTGAATAAAGGGATCCAAAGTGTCAACATGCCATTCTTGTGCCTCTGATTGACCTCACACGACGTTCGTATTCTTTAACGAATAATTTATCAAACTTAGAAACTCGTTTGAGCTCAAAATATGGATCTTATGAAGCATAAGTGTTAAAAGTGTCACCATGTTGAAAGTAACCTCTGAGTGACCTTTTAACGAGCCCAAAAACATTGTAACAATTATATATTTTGCCCTCAAGAATATTGGATATTAATTTGTGGAGTTTCGACGCACATAAATAATCAAAGTGGTAATTACAAGTAATAAGGGTCAAATGCGTTAATGTTGCATTTCAAGACCGTTCGGGTGACCTCGTAACTAACCGAAAGCTTATTGATAAATGTTTAAAGACTCAAGACCCTTAAAAGTTAAATTTGGGGGTTCAAAGTGCAATAAACGAAAGTTAAAACAAGTTTAGAGAGACCAGGGACTGAAATTGCAATATCTGAAAGTTGTTTACCGAAAATTGCCCTCTATGCGGGCTGCGTAGACATAATGCCAACTCTTACGCGGGCCGCGTAGGAGTGCCACATGCAGAAAATGTGGACAGGTGCATGTCCATCCAGTTCCACCGCCTTTGCATGCTTGTTTTCGATTCCAGGGACTGAGCCAACATATTTTCATGCATAGGGGACACCTGGGATCATCAGAAATCAGTTGTAGGGGCAGGTGGATCAATCTTGAAGCTCTAGGAATCCTATATAAGGGCTCATGTATTCACTTGTTCATTTGCACAATTCATATTGCTTTCTCTGGAGCTTCTTGGAGTTCAAGCAAGTTTTCTTAAGTTCCATATTCGTGCTAAGGACCATTGTAAGTGTTCTTAGCTCCTTAAGTTCAAGTTTTATTAGTTTAATGACCAAAAGTCAAAGCCATCATAATTAAGCATTGACTTAGTGATTAATCACTAATGGTCCAGCCATTATTCTAATTAAAAGTGGCTATGAGTTAGTAATTATGTGGGTAATAAATCCTTAGAAGGGCACCCACTGATTATCACTCTAACTTGGTCAATTGTCGGGTCAAACTTAATATTAAAAAGTCAACAAAAACTATTTTTACAAATAAATTCATAACTGATAATGTAGAAGTTATGGAACATGTTTTAACATTAAAATGACTTGGTAAATGATGTAAGAACATGTCTAAGCATGTTCAACCCGATAATTCTGAGTTTAGGCTCGGTTCGGAACCGAAATTCGCAAAGGTAGACTTTTGCTTTGACTTGCACTTCTGACCCGATTTAGCTTAGTTTAGATATGTCTTAAGGTTACTTTAGGACCATATTACATGTTATTATAACCCTCTGAGGTTATACTATATGATTCCTATTTAATCCGAATCATTTGCAGGTTTCCGTTAAATACTTAATTATTGACCATTATGCCCTTTTGATATTAAAACGAGATTTTTGAAAATATGAAAGGACAAAAATCTTTATTACTGATTTATAAGCATGACTTAAAACTTTGACATCAGTTTGAGGTCTAAATTAGGAGTTATGCTAAATATCGTAAGTTGAAGCCTTTTTATTAATTAAACGACATTTTTGGCATAAAACCTTTTTAAACCCAAATTTTGACACCAAACCTTTTTCCCACTGATGTAATATAATATTTAGGGATTTTTGGAAATTTTTATTGAATTTTAAACTGATTATATTATAGAGTTTTAAAGTAAATTCGGTATTGACGAAATTGCCATTTTCTTGGATAAAAGGAGTTTTACATAACATTTTGATGCCAATCCTTTTGCTACTGATTTCATATGTTAAATAAAATATTTTGAGCTTTATAAACTGATCAAAAACTCAATTTTCTTTAAATAACCCGAAAATCGTCAAATACCGACTTTTACGCTTTTTAAACGCATAGTTTGGGTTAAAATTATATTTTACACCTAAAACTCATTACCTACTGATATTATAAGTAAAATTTTATACTTTACCAGTAAGTAAAAGTTTTGAAATCAGATTTCCAAATTCGACAATTAAAGCTTATGTGAAATGACCAAAATGCCCCTACGGTACATAGTCTGGCCATAGATGATAAATTTCACATAATACATATCCGGATTCTGTTGCACGGGAATTCTTTCCGCCTTCCGGATTTCTTCTTGATCTTTGTTCTCCAAGATTTGAACGAAATCATTGATGTTTGTCGTAGCCAAAATGCCATTGTATTTCATGATTTCTATGAAACCATTCCATTAAAGTGTCAGCGCATCGGCAAACTTTGTGACAACCTCTGCTGGAGTTGTTGCCACCGCATAATTATTCAATTCAGTCAACAAGTGATAAAATCGACATGTCAAATCTCCCAAAGATTCTCTTTCCATACATGTGAAGCCATCAAACTCCTTCTTGAGTAGATCATGTAGCAATTTGCGTGACGCTTCATTTCCTAAACTTCTCGTCTTCAAAGCATCCCATAACCCATTTGACGTCTTGAAGCTGACAAACTGATGATATATATCCTTGCTCAACGCTTGAGTTAGGATAAAAAATGCTTTCTTTTCTAAATCATATTTCTTCTTCTCGTCTGCTGTAAGATCTGCAAATGTCGCGGCAGAACCTCAGATTGTCATTTAACCTCTTTTATAAACTTTAAAATGACCAAAATACCCATACGAGGCTTAAATTGATTTTAAACTCATTTTGGACATAATGGAAGGTATCCTACTGATATCATAACACATTTAAAGTATATTAGTTTAGGGAACCTGTTCATGACTCATTTGGTTACCCGTTAAGCATTTTTCACGTTCGATGCGGTTTATGTGACCAGTTTGCATAAATTGACCGAAACAGGTCAAACATTATCATTTTTACCTCAAAATACAGAATGTGTTTAGTTTACCCATATTATACAAGTCTTCATACTTGTCGGGTCTACATCACATTCTAATCCGGTCTTCGCTTAATCTTGCGTTTTGAACCGTAAACCTTTCTTTAAAACTAACCGGTCTAAGTTTAAACTTAAGTAAGACCCGTTAGGAATCTAATAGGTTATTTAAAACCTTCGTTCCAGATTTAGGAGCCCAGTAAAAGATATTTGCACTTGCTGATTCTTATACGGCTGAGATAAATTTGTATTTTTGCTCAGGTAAATACTTTTAACTTATTTTCCCTTATGATATTTAATAATATCGCTTGGTCGGGTATTGAATCATTAATCATATGAAGGTTAAATCATTGAGATGACCCGTTTAATCTGTTTTGTTTGTTTTAAGCCTTTGGGGGGGTTAATGACCATGTCCTGGATATCCTCGGCTCATTCATTGAAATGGCCACGACTTAAGCACGGGGTGTAGGCATACAGCTGCCGGTGCGTATGTAAAAAGATATACCCGCTTGTTCGAGAATAACTCGCCGTGGGATATATTATGTGGTGTGTCTATTAATCTTTAACCCGGTAATTCTAACCTGGGCTACTGAACGTATAACAAACATATAATTTTTTTACAAGATTGTTTTCATATAATTATCCCAAGTTATAAAAGAATATTTGCGCCTTGTGCGTTTAAATCAAATTTCATAAACATTTTTCAAAAGTGTCGGTTAATTGTATTTACCAGTGTAAACTGACGTATTTTCCAAAAAAGTTAAGTGCAGGTACTAAGCGAAATGGGCTGGCTACTCCTAGTGTCAAATAAAGAGTCTTGCATGCTTTTGATGCTTAAATCTGTTGAACAATATTCCTTTTTATTTTAAGATCCGACTGTGGATCCTTTTTACATTCCGGTTGTAATACTTATGTTAATTTCGAATCGGTTTGTATAATTATTACTTTTAGACTTCTGCTGTGCATTGAACTGTGATTATTTGACTATGATGATATCAGCTACGTCACGATACTTCCCACCGGGCCCACCGGTAATACGTGGAAATATCGGGTGTGGCAGGTTGGTACCAGAGCCAACATTGAGTGAGTTAAACACTATCCTTTTGTTTTTAATCTCAACGACACAGTTTGCACATTCCTTGACTTTCCGAGTCTAGGCAAAGGACTTAGGACTAATCCTAATCTTTTATTTTGTCCTTTATTGTTTCTTTTGTTTGTTTTGACAGGAACAAGAAAATGCCGCCCCGTATCAGAGGAAGAGGTCAAGGCGGAAAAGCCCCAGTTTTCACAAGTCATGACCATGAGGCCGGACCATCACACCGGCGAACTCCTTCAGTGACCATGAGCACTAGTCCTCAAGAAGACTGGAGGACCTACTTAGAGCCTGCGAGGCGTTCTGTCTCGCTTAGCTCCTCACCTTCATACCACGACCCTTCGGGCTCCATCAAGGCAACGAGTCCGACCATTCACGCCATTCCTACTTACCGTTGCAGCAATTGGGTTCTCACCGCACCTTTCAGGACCCGACCTCGTTCTTTCATAGCCGGTTTAACCCGGCAAACGTGAGTGAAGATCCAATGGGCTATAACCCATTGGGACCAGAAGACCACTTTCCTGGAGCCCAGGATATGGATATGGAAAAGGATCCAGATCTAGAGCCTGCCGAGCCACCAACTGGGACGCCCATGCATCCTTTACAGATTTCTGACGGATCGTCTTTTCACGGTTCGCCGTACAGGGGCCCAGACAGCTTTGCAGAAAGGTGGGCCACATACCCCTGGGAGTTCACTCCCCTTTTCAACCCACCTCAACAGCATCAGCAGGATCCCTCTGAGGATTCGCGTTTCCAGGCGGTTACGCCACCGCCACCGCCGCCGCCAGAGCAGCAACCGCCTCTGGAGCCACCGAGGCGGAGAAGATCAGGTGCATGGATGTCCGTGCGAGGGGGATTTCATTTCAGCACTCCCCAACACAGCAGCAACACCACTACCCGCCGCTGTATGAAGACCGACAGATGGGTGGGCCTTCAAACCCAATTTCTGAGGTGGACTCTTCGCCAGTCGCACCACCACCACCACATGTGGGTTTTCATAACCCAATACCTTCTTACGCCGATGCAGCGGTGTATAACCCTTTTGAGCAGCTAGCCCATACTGGCTACAACTACTACAATGCCCCTGATGTAGACCCGTATCTTGTAGCGGTAAACTACAATGCTCTTCATCCTGAAGGGCCCTACGGAGCCTCCTACCAGACTGGGTACCCAGCCTATGGGTATCAGTACCCACCACCTCCTCAACCTCTGCAGCCGCCATAGATCCAACCACCGCAGCAGCAGGAGATCCTCCAGAGGTTGAACTAGGTGGAACGTGATGTTCAGGTGGAGCGTAGAAGCCGTCGTGGTCTACTTAAGGGTTTGGAAAATTTAATCAAGGTGAAGAACATAAGGGATTATTGAAGTTCCTTATTATTTGTTTTGTAATTTTCAATTAAGTCCCTGTGTGGACATCTATTTATGTATTCAGTCCCTGCGAGGACTTGTATTTTCATTTTAACCCCTGCGTGGGCAAGTTATTTATGTAAAAGTCCCATTTAGGGCATCTATGTATTCCTTCTTAATTTAGTGTAATGTTTTAGTTCAAAATTTCATTTTGTCATTATATGTATAAATATATTATATGAAATAAATCAACATAAAACATTTCATTTTATATTGATCTGCCAATAAATATTGAAGAAAATCTTAAAGACAAAACCTAGTCTATGTGTCATATTAAGACATGGCCATGATGGTAGTTCTTTTTTCTTGTTAACATCTGAAAACATGTTAACACTCCTAGCAAATGTGATTCGATAAAATCACATAAGTCATCCTTATATTGGATTCTTCCAATTTCTTTCATTATTATTTAAAACATCCATTAGTGATGTAATGCCTACAAGCCATATTTATTGTCCTTTGAGACAAAAGACAGATGTAGTCTATGACTCCCTGTCAAGAAAAGAGATGAACTATGTTCAAATCTAAATGCCTTGATTTCATAAAATCATGGCTTATGAATTAAAATTGTCCTTGTGACTAGGCCTTTTGTATGCCACCCTATTGTCCTAAATAAATTATAACAGGGATAAAATATAATGAAAACTTAAATAAATTAAATTAACCAATATAGTTTATAGTTACCATGGTTAATGAATTGCCATAAATGACAATTCCATAATAAACTTCTGAATGTGTTGGTACACAATGTCTATTGCCTACGTCAACAATCTAGGTCGTGTCAGTAGCTTGTAATAGGGGTTAAAGTGTAAAATGTTAAAGTTATTTGTGTTTTGTACCATTTCGCACGAAATGGAGTTTGATAGGTCATTTCGTACGAAATGGAGTTTGCCATTTCGTGCGAAATGGATCTTATCATTTCGTGCGGAATGGATGCCCTATATATAGGGGTGTTGGGTTTTCCATTTGGTACGGTTCGGTGAAAGTTGTCACGAAGTGCTGTCAAATTCTCTGCGTGTATTAACGTCTAAAATCAATGGAAAACCAGTTTAAAGTGTATTTCTCTGCTTCTACTCACATTCTAACACCGATTCTTAGTTACTAGATTGTTTCCGCCTTTCTAGTGACTTAGATTTAACTCAGACCGACTCATTCAGCTCGAATATCGATCCTACAAGTGGTATCAGAGCTCAGGATGAGTCAAATCGGTTGAATCAGTGCTTTGAATGGTTTAGAACTTTCTACTTCTACTCATTCTAGGATTTTTGAACGATTCCACGGACAAAATGGACTGAGTTTTGAATATAACGTGTAAAAGACCATTTTAATCAATCCTTAAAAGTTTCAGACCTTAATTCGGACTAAAATTGATCAAAAAGTGCCAAAAACACCATTTCGTGTGAAAATGCATCATTTCGTATGAAAAGTGTGTCCATTCCATACAAAATGAACCATTTCGTGTGAAGCTTTACCATTTCGCTTGAAAATCCTCATTTCGCATGAATTGGAACCTTGTTACTCATTTCGCACGAAATGGCATTGCAATTCGTTTGAAATTGTCATTTCGCTTGAGAGATCATTTCGTTTGAATTCATTCCGTTTGAAATCAGTCTATTTCGTTTGAAGATTCATTCCGTTTGAAAATCCATTTCGTGTAGAAGTCATTTCGTTTGAAAGTGTCAGTTTTCAAAACTTAAAATTTTTCGAAACTGTTTTCATAATTTAAAATGGATAACCAAGAGTTTTATAATATGTTTTCCGGAGGGGGAATGACAGCAGTTCAAACTCCAGCGAGTATTGTGCAGAACGTAAACATGGAAAATGAGCTTGGTACAATGCAAAAGCCACCAAAATTAATGAACATTGACGAATATTCAAGGTGGCCAGAGAGGTTTAAAACCTGGGTACATGCAAATCATTTTGAGTGTTGGATGAAAATTAAGTCAAAGTATGTACCTCCGACAAATGGAGCGGGTATTGAGAAAACACTTAATCAGTTAACTCCACTTGAACAGGAAAGTTTTAAAGCTGAAAAGAAAATGATGAGTATCTTGCAGCAAGCAATCAAATAAGATATTTTAGTTCTGCTACATCATCAGGATAACTCACAGTCTATCTGGAATGCACTAAAAGTGAAGTTTCTTGGAAGTGTTTCAATGATAAAAAGCAAAACGACATTGTTGAAAAAGGAATTTGATATTTTTACGGGTATCAAGGGTGAGTCAACAAAAGAGTTGATCGAGAGATATTGTCATTTGGTTGTAGAAATGAAGCGTTTGAGTATTGATAAAACAGATGAAGAATGGGTTGACAAATTGGCAGATGCTTTACCATATGATGAGTGGGGCACATATTTGTTGGTGTTAAAAAATAACTTGGAATATGCTGGTTTCAATCTAAGCACATTCATGGAGAAAATTGAATCGCATGAGCTTGAACTTAAAAAGATTAGAAAAATGAAATCTTCTAATGTACAACAAGATGTTCAATTGTATTACAAAGGAAGCTCATCAGCAACATCTACTCCAAGTCCAAAAATTCAGACAACATTTAGTGCTGAGCCTACATCTGGAGTTTCTTAAAGCACACCAAACAACAACTATTCACCATTCACAAGTTATGAACTAAATCCTAAGGTTCAAGAACACGTGTCTCCTCAAAGTTCATCAAGTTCAAATAATCAGAGTTACGTTTCTAGGATACAGTGCAATATTGCTGTAAACATCGAAGATGGTCAAGATTTTACAGAAGCAGCTGCAAAGCAACATATCGCACTATTAGCTTCCGTTCTTGAATCATATGAGAGTCTAGTTGCTGGAAGGATCGGTAATCCAGACATGACAAAGGAGGATTACGATCAAATTGTTCCTGAAGAATTAGAGTTTATTGATATCAAATGGGGAATGGCGAGTTTAGTGAGGAGAGCACAAAGCTTTATGGAAATAACCGGACGAAACAGTCTCTCAGGGCCTGATTGTAGGCTTGGATTTGACAAAGAAAAGGTTACATGCTTCAAATGCAAAGAAAAAGGGAATTTCAAATGCGAGTGTCCAAACTGGGAAGTAAACTGTTGGGATTGAACCCTATCAGAGGAACAGATAATGTAAAGCCAAAACTGGATCAAAGCAGTGGATCCAGAATAAGCAGACGTTTACAGTTGGTTCATGCAAATCTCTCCCCTTGAAAGTGGTTTCATATCTGCTGACCTCCTATCTGCTGATCATACTAAGTGCTGACCTACAACTGCTGCTTTATATCTACTGACCAAAGTCAAAGACTGATGGAAGACCAAAGCTCTGTTGACTCTATCTACTGCCTTGGGTCAAGTACTGCTGATCCGGACAAGCACTGCTGGGTTCACAGCAGTGGAAGGATGCAGCAGCAGTTTAAGTGTCTTTTATGCAATGTAATGTAATAGCAGTAGTTTAGTACATCAGTGTTTATAGATCAGTAGTTAGAGTTTGTTAGGAGGTTAGATGTCACTTTCATGGTGACGTCAGCTAAGATGCTCAGTGGTTTGCAAGTGCCTATAAATAGTTCAGTACTTTGTACTGTTCTATTAGCTCTTTTGATCAATCGTCTTCTTTGCACGAACAAACTACTGAGCTCTGGCTGAGGGGGAGTTTGCATTCTTACATCAATCATTGTAATCGTTGTTGAAACAAATTCAATCATTCGGTTCTTTGTGAAAAGATGTTTGATAAAAGTATTACTCTCGTTTGATTGTATGCAAAGTTTGCTTTCATCTTATTTCCGCTGCACAACACTTTCATTTCCATCTTAATTACAAACGTTAAATACAATCAAAAAGAAACTCAGATCCAACAATTGGTATCAGAGCTTGGACAGTCAAATTTGATTTAACAATCATTTTGACGTAAATAGTTCAGCTCATAACAGTTGATACTGATCGTTTGTTCGTTCGTTGAAAAACAGAGCAAGGATAAATCACCATTAAAGTTGATTTCTCAGTGTCTGTAAAACAACAAGAATGACGTCACAATCTCAGGATGATAAAAACAACATTCGCTCACTTTTTAAACCACCTATGCTAAAAAGAAATGAGTACAACATCTGGCAGAGGAGGATGGGTCACATCCTCGCTCAACAAAGCACAGGTTGTTGGAGGTCTGTCACCTTTGGTCCTCATGTTCCTTCAGTGCCAAGCGCTGAAGATGCTAAAAAGTTCGTTCCAAAACCAGTTGAAAATTACACCGAAACTGATTTTCAAAAGATCGAACTAGATGCTAAAGCGTTTAGCATCATAGCATCAGCGCTGCCCAATGAAATATATGCTGGACTGTTACATTGTAACAGTGCCAAAGAATTGTGGGACGCACTTAAGGAACAGTTTGGAGGTACTGAAGAAGTCATAGAAAACAATAGGGAAATCCTGAACCAACAGTACGAAACGTTTTGTCATGTTAGAGGTGAATCACTGACTCAACAATTTGAGCGGTTTAGTTGTCTCATCAGTGAACTGAGGCTTGTTAATACCACTTTTACAAACTCAACTCAAAACAGCAGGTTCCTCAGGTCACTGCCCGAAAAATGGGACACTATAGCCTTTGTCACCAGAAATTCTCCTGAGTTCAAGGATCTGACCTTGACCCAACTCCATGGTCGACTCCTGACCTACGAAAGGGAGTTGAACCAGAAAAGGAAGTTACAAGAGTCAGGAAAAGCCGTTGATGATTATACATTCGGTAACACTGCTCTTTTGGGTCAAGAAGAATCTGGGAGCAGTGGTAAGGACTAGGGTTATGACCATTTCATTGACATAACTGCTGGAGCTAACTTTAACAACCCTGATTCTCACTCTGCAAGTTATGCATTCACTGCAAACGAAAACCAGATGTCAGATAATTTAAGCTTTGAACTAAATGATTTGCAACATTTTGATCCCACTGATTTAGAGGAAATGGACATCCTGCACCAACTGGCTTTGCTAAGTGTTAGAACTAGCAAGTTCTACAAAAGAACAGGGAGAAAATTCCCAGGTTTGCATGGGAATCTAAGGGTTGGGTTGGATAAATCGAAAATCAAGTGCTACAAGTGTAATAGGTTGGGACATTTTGCTAGGGAATGTAGGAGTCAAAATACTGGTCCCATAATTACTCATCCTAGCTCAAATCCTAGACCTCAAAACCAAAACACTGTGCATTATGCCCAATATGCCCCAGCAGCACAAGTGAACACTGCTCACTATGCTGCTGCCCCTGTGCCAGTACATTATGTCCAAACTACTGTTCCACAAATCCAATATGTTCAAACCCCTGTTCCACAGGTACAAGTGCAACCTGTTGCACCTCAAACCACTGCTCCAGCAGCAACACAACCAGATCAACAAAGCTTTTTCACTCAAGGGTTTGTTGACTGGAGCAGTATGCCTGATGATCTTTGTGATGAAAATTTTGCACTCTATGCTTCTAATGATTCTTCACATGATGAGTTTTGTTTGATGACACTAGAGTCAATACAGGAGGGGGTTGAAGCTGAGGAGGAACAGCAGTACTCTGAAACAGTGGAAGAGGTGATTGAAGCAGTGATTACTGCTGTGGCTGATGAAGTGCTGTTGGAAGAAAGTTCAGGTACTCTGATTGAACCAATGATAGATCCATGGTCCATAGAGGACAAAGAAGAAGAGAAAGAAGAAAAGGCTGGTGAAAAGAAGGTAAGAGCTGATGATGATAAAGATCATCAATGTGATTGTGCAATGATGGCAGCTGCCAAGGTATCTCCTCAAGTTCTTGAAAAACTGTGTTCAGACAATTGCATAATTGCTTTTGCTAACATCAAAGAGGTGAATGAAAACCTTCGGGATAAAATCTTAACTGATGAGGTCAAATTTGAAAGCTCTTTAAAAGAACTTAAAAACAAATTGACTGAAAAAGAAAAAGAAATCAGCTGTTTAAAAGAAGAGCAAAGTATAACCAAAACCCAACTTCAAACTATGGTAGAAAAATACCAAGTTTGCAAAAAGGAGTTGGAGTCTGCCCAGATTACTTGTGAAAGATGGGTGGAATCCTGCAAAGGATATGAGGTTATGCTTGAAAAACAGAGAAAAAGCAATGTGAAGTTTGGGGTTGGGTATAGAAAATATGATGATGAAAACAGTGCTTTTGAAAACTCTGTTCAAACCACTGATGAAGCTACTGTGCTTATCCCCACAAACAAGAATGGCCAAGAAGTGAAAATCACTGATAAACTTGGCAACAAAATCACACTTAACAGACCAATGGGCTCCTCCACTTTCAAGGAGCTTGAAGATCATCAGTTTAAACCAAAATGGTCTGATGAGTGTGATATTCTTGAAAATTTCAAGCCAATGGACTTTACATCAATTGATGGTGCTAAAGCTCCAAAAGCTAAAGTCATACCTCTCAAAGATATCCCAGCAGTGGTTAAAACCTCTGCTGCAAAGGAATCTGAAAAGAGAAAGAAGAAAGAAAAAATTGATAACTTGTTTTGTGAATTCTGTGAGAAAAGGAATCATCTAACAAAAGACTGTTTCCACTTAAAAGCTTATGATCTAAACAAAACAAGTGTCATTGTTTCAGCAGAAAGCTGCATTGTTTGTGGGAAAACAAACCACAAAACTCAAGCATGTGTGTACCTCAAAAACTTTGATGTGAAAAAGAATGAGTACATGGCTAAAACATCCTTGAGTCCACCATCATCCTCATCATCTGTCAAATTCACCAAGAAACAACCACTGTTTGTGCCCGTACAAACAGCTGTCACAAAACAGCTGAACCAAACATCTGTCAAAAGAGATGGTCAGGTTACTGATGCACCCCCTGCCAATCAGTTCAAAAAGGGCAGAGAAAAACAGTCTTACCAAAGGATTCCACACGTTTATGAGGCCTACAAAAGGCCCTCTAAACCCAAAGTGAACAGGCATCCTTTTGGTTACCAGCAGAAGATAGGTCAGGACCCACAACAGTGGTTAGAGAAACACTGTCCTAAAACAGTTCAAACCCCTGACCTAACCACTGTCCATCATCTTGCATCCATTCCAGACACTGTTGAGACCCCATCCAAAGCCTTGTTGGCTTTGGAGACCTTAATGAACTAATCCTTTTACTTCATGTGCAGGGAGCTTCTGCATGCTTTGATAGTCTTTGGTATGTAGATGGTGGAGGCTCCAGGCACATGACAGGATGTAAAACCCTCCTCAAAGACTTTAAAATCGATGGTGGGGGTGATATATCCTTTGGGAATAATAGTAAAGGGAAGGTTCTGGGGTCTGGTACAGTGCAATCTGGAAATGTAAAGTTTGAAAATGTCAATCTAATAGACAATCTAAAATTCAACCTTCTGAGTGTGTCCCAAATGAGTGACAAGGGATTTGGGTCATTCTTCACAAAAGACTGTTGTAGGATTGTTGGACCAGAAATGGTCAAAAAGATTGAAGCAATAATTAAATATGGTCATACTAAACTTGTTGCTCAAAGAAGTGGCAATGTTTATGTTGTTGACATGTCAAAAGAGTGTCCCAGAGCTGATGCCTGTCTGTTCTCAGCTGCCTCTAACAAAGAGACAGAACTTTGGCACAGAAGACTGGGACACACAAATCTTAAGACAATCACAGAAATTTCAAAAAATGGTTTGGTGAGAGGCCTACCACAAAAATTGTTTTCATGTCCTGAACATTGCATTTCCTGTTTAAAAGGAAAACAGCATAAAAGTTCTTATAAGTCCATTGAAGAGTCCAAAACAACCCAGTGTCTGCAAATGCTACACATGGATTTGTTTGGCCCAGTTCAAGTCATGAGCCTTAAAAAGAAAAGATATTGTTTGGTTATTGTTGATGACTTTTCTAGGTTCACATGGACTTTCTTCTTGCACTCAAAAGATGAAACTGCAGGCATTTTGCAAGACTTTGTAATACAGGTTGAAAAGCAATTTGACCTTCCAGTAAAAAGCTTCAGGAGTGACAATGGCACAGAATTCAAAAATAGGGAGTTGGATGCCTTCTGTGTGAAGAAAGGGATTGTAAGGCAGTACAGCATCCCAAGAACACCAGAGCAGAATGGGGTAGTGGAAAGGAAGAACAGAACTCTGATTGAGGCTGCCAGAACCATGCTTGCAGATTCAGGTTTGCCTTTAACTTTCTGGGCAGAGGCAGTAAACACTGCTTGCTATGTTCAGAACAGGGTTTTAATAAACCCCAGGCACAAAAAGACTGCCTATGAAATTCTGTATAAAATTAAACCACTGATCTCATATTTCAAAGTGTTTGGCTGCCCATGCTTTATTTTGAATTTAAAAGACTCCATTTCAAAATTTGCAGCCAAAATTGATTGTGGTTATCATCTGGGATACTCAACCACTGCTAAGGCCTACAAAGTGTTTAATACACGGACCAAGGCAGTGGAGGAGACTTTGAATGTTAAGTTCAATGAAAATCCCAGCAAATCCTGCAGATCTGTTTGATCTTGAAAAATTCACTTTTGAAAATACTGCTGTCAAGACTAACAGTGCAGGTCCATCAGAGGATACAACACCAGACTATGGGTATGAAATCATCATCCCTCAAAAGTCTGCCACAAAGGGAAAAGCATCAGCTGTTCAAAACAGTTGTCAAAGCTCTACCACTGCTACCTCAACAATTGTTGACCAAAGTAGCCCATCAACCACTGCTTCCACATCCTCAAACACTGCTGACAAAAGTCCTCAAACAATGGATAAAAGCCAGCAGTTGTCCACCTCATTACCTCCTATTCCACCACCTTTTGAAACCACTGCTGGATCATCAAAGTCCCCAGCAGTGGTTAGCTCAGATGATACACATTTGCAGCCTTCACCAACCAATGCCATCATACCATACCAAGGAGATTTAATCTTCTTGCGATCTCATCCACCTGATCAAATCATTGGCAACATAAATGAAGGGGTGCTCACAAGAAGCCAAACCCAAAACATTTGTCTTTTTGCTGGTTTTCTATCACTCCATCAGCCAGTCAAGTACCAAGAGGCACTGAAAGACAACAGCTGGGTAGAAGCTATGCAAGAGGAGCTCCAACAGTTTAAAAGACAACAAGTATGGGAGCTTGTACCACTGCCAGAAGAGGTTAGTCCCATTGGCACAAAGTGGGTCTTCAAGAACAAAACTGATGAAAGGGGTATTGTTGTCAAGAATAAAGCCAGGCTTGTGGTTCAAGGTTACAGACAGGAAGAGGGGATTGATTATGATGAAACATTTGCCCCTGTTGCAAGATTAGAAGCAATTAGACTGTTCCTGGCCTTTGCTGTCAACCACAATATGAAGGTGTTTCAAATGGATATCAAAAGTGCTTTCCTCTATGGTACAATTCAAGAAGAGGTGTATGTTTGTCAACCTCCAGGTTTTGAGGATCCATTTTATCCAGATCATGTCTACAGGCTAAACAAATCCTTGTATGGCTTGAAACAAGCACCAAGAGCCTGGTATGAAACTCTTTCCAACTTCCTACTCTCAAATGGTTTCAAAAGAGGTACCATTGATAAAACACTGTTTTTAAAATGGAGAGGGAAGGATTTAATGATTGTCCAGATTTATGTGGATGACATTATTTTTGGAAGCACATGTAACTCAATGTGTGAAGAGTTTAGAGAACTCATGACAGCTGAGTTTGAAATGAGTGCAATGGGTGAGCTGCAATGCTTTCTTGGTCTCCAAGTACAGCAATTGCAAAATGGAACTTTCATTCATCAAAGCAAATATGCTAAAGAACTTCTAACCAAATTTGATATGAATGATTGTAAACCATGCAGCACACCCATGGCAACAAATAAGCTGGTCATGTCTGATGAAAAAGATGAGCTGATTGACCAAACACTTTATAGAAGCATGATTGGGTCTTTATTGTACCTAACTGCATCTAGACCAGACATCATGTTTGCAACATGTGTCTGTGCAAGAAGTCAATCAGCTCCCAGAAAATCAAATCTCATTGCTGTAAAAAGGATCTTCAGATACATAAAAGGTGCTCCCACACTTGGTATCTGGTATCCAGCTAATGGGAACATCAAGCTTTCAGGTTTCTCAGACAGTGACTTTGCTGGATGTCACACCACAAGGAAGTCCACATCAGGAGGGTGCCCGTTTCTAGGTGACTGCTTAGTTTCTTGGCAAAGCAAAAAGCAAGCAGCTGTTTCGACATCCACTGCTGAAGCTGAATACATTGCTGCTGCAAGCTGTACATCCCAACTCCTGTGGCTTCAAAATCAGTTGCTGGATTTTGGTATCACTGCCTTAAAGACACCACTCATGTTGGACAGTCAGGCAGCAGAAAATATCATCAAAAATCCAGTTTCCCACTCAACCACCAAACATATCAACATCAGACATCACTTTGTGAGGGACTGCTATGAAAAAGGTTTGATTTCTCTGCATCATGTCCCAACTAAAGACCAGCTGGCTGATGTGCTCACAAAAGCACTTGATACAGCCACTTTTGAAAGTCTGGTCTCTAGGATTGGGATGCTGAACATGGAATAACAAGCAACATCTTGTTTTTCTATGAATAAAAGCAACAAAATGTTTTCAGAAAATCAAAACTCCATCCTTAAAAATAGTTAAAAATGAAATTTTTTTTTCATTAAGTCCTTAAAAGTCTGCCACTAACCACTGATTGTTCAAAAGTCTGCTATACTTCAAAAGTATGTCCACTGCTGAAAGTCAACCCCTGCTCTCTCATTATTTTGATAAACTCTGTTGTTCAAAAGCAGTGTCTTATCCACTGATATGCTATCCACTGATAGTAAAAATCATCCACTGCTTTCATACCACTGCCTTCATCAGTCACTTTCAACAAAAGTACTGTCCTTCACTTTCAACAGGGGTTGTCACGTGGACAGTACATATTGATCAGACCTTTTGTAACGGCTGCCACCTCAGCATTCACTTTCTTCCCTATAAAATCCCCCACTCACCACCAAAACAGGGTTTTACTGTCGAATTGAACTCTTAAAAATTCTCTTCTCAAAGAAGTTTTTCTTCACATTTCTTCACAAATTTCTTCGATCATTCATCCTCAAAATGACAAAATCAAAGAAATCTTCAAAACCCTCATCCAAATCTTCATCGCAAACAGCCTCTCAAAAGGCAATCTCCACTGAAATTCCACACAAATCATCTCACAATCTCCTGGGTATTCTCACAAAACCAGGAACCACAAGAGATTTCGATTCCATCATTGATCTCATGGCAAAATCAAAGTACAAAACCTTGATTACTGCCGATGCACCAATCTATTTGGCGACCCAAAGGGAGTTCTGGAAAAATGCAACCCTTGAAAAACAAGGCGACACTGCAACCACCATAAACTCTTTTATAAAGGGTAAAGCTGTCCAAATCACGCCACAATCCATTTCAGAGGTCTTTCAACTCGGTGATCAGGAAGGTAAAATTTCTTTCACTAAAAACGAGTTAAAAATTGACTTCATTGAGCGAGGGTATGAAGCCACAATGATGAAGAAAATAACCTTAGAAAAAGGTTATTTTCCTTCTGCAACCAGATTTTTATTTCATACCCTCCTACTATGTGTTTCAAATAAAACCACTTCTTTTAATGAAATCCCTTTAAAGATTCAAAATCTGGGATATGCTATTCTTCAAGGAGAAAATTTTAACTATTCTCGGGAAATTTTTAAAGATTTGGTTCATAATGTTGAAACAAAATCATTCTTACTGTTTCCAAGGTTTTTAAGTTACTATTTTTCAAAGAAATTCAGTAAGGATGATTTAACTATAATAAATCAGGGTGCTCCTACTCAAATAAACAGTTTATCTACTGAAACTTTTTCAAGGATGTTAGCACCCTGCAAAACACAAGCAGAGGTGCCTGAGCAGATTTTAGCAGTTACAACTGCTCCTCAGGTATCTGCTGCTGAGCCCACTGCTCAAGGTGATCAGAGCAGCAGCACAACTGCTTTGAAACCCACACCTACAATCACCAAAAAGCCAACAAAAAGAAAAACACAAAAACCCCCCAAAACCCTCAAAAAGGCATCTCTGGAGGATGAGATACCAGAGCTTCTGCCAGTGACAACACAAAAGTCACAAGAAACCACTGCTGCTTCTTCCTCACAGCAGTTGGTACAAATATCTCCACCCATAACCAAAACTCCTCCTGTTTCTTCACAAAAAGAACAGTTTGTACAAATAGGGTCTCCACATCATGATGCTCTGGAAACACTCGTTTCCATCATCCACAGTCCAATGCCCGGGACACATCCTACTTCTACACCAACCATCACATCCACATTTCCCTCACCAATAAAACCACTGTTGGATGCAATTGATTTGAACCAGGCATTATCCAGTCCTTCTCAATCACCTATTAATGAGAATATACCTCAACAACTGACTGGGTCTGATGTATCAATCTTTGCTAACCCACCAACACAACCTGAGGAGGTTACACCCCTTGAGTTACAAGTAACTCTTGGTGGTAATCCAAGTGAAGCAGCCACTACAACTGTTACACCCACTGGGTTACATTTGGACAGTGGTTACATTCATAAGACTTCCTTGGAGGCAATTCCTTTTATAGCACCTCTGTCAACCACCAGTGGATTTATTTATCCTACTGGCAACATCAAAAGGTTGTCAAGTGTAGAAGGAAGAAGACCCCAGTACCAAGAAAAAGGGGCATCAGTGGTTAATGTTTGGAGTATATTCCCTACATCTACCACTGATAAAACCACTGCTAGTGGGAAATCAGATGATCCCATTAACTTGGGTGATGGTTTAAAGTACCAGAAATTGACGGATCGTATTGCAAAGCTTGATAACTCTGTTGCAGAAATCAAAGATATGCTACAACAGGTGTTACAAGTTCAGAAGGTACAAACAACTGCTGTTCCACCTCAAGCACATGCTCCACAAAGGACACCTGCTACAAATGAGCTCTGGAATCTATTTCAATCTTTTCTCCAACAACAAGCACAATTAGCAGATCAGCAACATGAAAAACATGTCCAACAGCTGAGAAATGCAATGGAGTCAAGATTCAAGAACACTCAGGCTGACTTAAAGGCTCTCAAAACTCAGATCTTGCACACCACTGGCACTGCTCCTCCAACCGTACGTTTCATTTATGACCTCCCAGAAGATAATGCCAAAAAGGGGGAGAAAATTAAGGAGTGGAAAAGGAAGGGTATAGAAGATGGTCTTTATCTTGAACCAGAGAATTCAAACATGACCAAAAAGATCCCTTTGCCAGATGGCAGCAAGAAGATTGATGTGACAACAAATGCACTAGCAGAAGCAATTGCAAGTGTGAAGAGAGATAGAGGGGCCAAAAGGAAAGCCAGGGTGGACAGAATGGATCATCCAGATCAAGGTACTTCTGGGTCAAGGGATCATGAAAATCCTGTTGAGGAAAAGAAGAGGCCTACTAGAAAAGTAAGGCAACCCAAATCCATTCCAACCAGACGTTCAAAGTCTGCTCAAAAACCACCGTACAAAACAGCTGATGCAGCAGGAGTTACAAAAACCACTGCTTGCCAAACAGTTGTTCCATCAACACACACCACTTCAACACACACAACATCTACTGCTCTACCATCACCACCACCAAAAACAACACCTGCTGACACACAGCAGAAGACAGCAGATGTTATAACATCTGCTGTTATGACAGCAGTGGTTGAAACACCAGTTGTTCCATTCAAAACATCATCAGTCTCTCCTAAACCAAAAAGGAGAAGGCTAATTTTAAAAGAAGATGACACACCTCCATCACCAACATCTTCAAAATCTTTAGCTCTTGTTACAATACCAAAACCTGTTCCTCTCTCTTCAGTTCCAATGTACAAGCCCTTACCTCCTGCAGGTGTTCAATTTCCTCTTGAACTAGCAGCTGTTAGAGATGAAATAAAATCCTTCTACTATGAGGATGACCCTGCCAAAAGGAGGTTGCCATCAATAAAAGGATATCCGTGGCCTAAAAATGTTGATGAATACTTGGAAATCAAAGCCAAGCAAGCAGAGGATATCTCAAAAAGAAACACACAAGGGAAGCCTGACAAAGAAATTTCAAGAAATTATCAATATCTGCTCACACAAGTCAGATCCCTAGAGCAATTTGCAAAAAATGTTAGTCAACAAATTTCTGAAAGAGCAGCTGAATCTCTGAAGAAAGACTACATTGAAAGCATCATGGCTCACAAAAAGTACAAAGGAGAGAGATATATGTACAAAGAGTGGACTGTTCCTGAGCTTGAAGATGAAGCTGCAAGAATTCAAGACATGATAAAAAGGAAGGTCACTCACACTCCTCCTAACTGGGCAAAATTTAGAAAGAATGTACCTGACAAACAGGAAGAGCTGAAGAGAATGAAAGAGGAACTGGTAGCAGCTGATTATGGTAACAAAAGACAAGTTGCTAGATGGAAAGAAGATGCGGTCAGGGCTACTTACAAAAAGTTGGAACACTTAAGAAAGAAAGATCCCACAGTTCCTCAAAAGCCTGACTATCCTGAAGCAGCGGTTTCAAAAAGACCATCAAAGATGCAAATCAGGAGATCCACAGCTCCAGTTGGTGCTGCCATCTACAAAAGAAGGCCACACAAACAGCTGATTGCTGAAACCATCAAAGAGTTAATGGAAGGTGAAGACCTTGGAAAAGAGGGTATAAAGAAAATGATCATGGAAACTCTTGGTTTGGATCAAACTGCAAGTACTGCTCAGCCAGTCATGAATAGGCCAGCCTCTCCAAATACTTCTGCAAATAAACATCTCCCAAGAAACCCACCAGGCTCAAAAATACAAAAGTGGGAAACTGATAAACAGACCTGCGTATTGACTTTGCTCAGGTCTGGTGGAGGAGTGGAGAAAATATCAAGGGAACAAGCTCTTGGCCTAAGTCTTGAAGATTTGCAGGATCTCCTTGATCTTCCACTCAGCAGGGATGATGAAGATGCAGATGCCCTTGACTTTGAACTATAATTCAAAGGTCAGATAAGGGAGCTGTTGTTGAGGCAATAAAGATTTCCACAAATAATGAAGAGTTTTGGCATTATCTGTTCCAGGGGGAGATTGTTGGGATTGAACCCTATCAGAGGAACAGATAATGTAAAGCCAAAACTGGATCAAAGCAGTGGATCTAGAATAAGCAGACGTTTACAGTTGGTTCATGCAAATCTCTCCCCTTGAAAGTGGTTTCATATCTGCTGACCTCCTATCTGCTGATCATACTAAGTGCTGACCTACAACTGCTGCTTTATATCTACTGACCAAAGTCAAAGACTGATGGAAGACCAAAGCTCTGTTGACTCTATCTACTGCCTTGGGTCAAGTACTGCTGATCCGGACAAGCACTGCTGGGTTCACAGCAGTGGAAGGATGCAGCAGCAGTTTAAGTGTCTTTTATGTAATGTAATGTAATAGCAGTAGTTTAGTACATCAGTGTTTATAGATCAGTAGTTAGAGTTTGTTAGGAGGTTAGATGTCACTTTCATGGTGACGTCAGCTAAGATGCTCAGTGGTTTGCAAGTGCCTATAAATAGTTCAGTACTTTGTACTGTTCTATTAGCTCTTTTGATCAATCGTCTTCTTTGCACGAACAAACTACTGAGCTCTGGCTGAGGGGGAGTTTGCATTCTTACATCAATCATTGTAATCGTTGTTGAAACAAATTCAATCATTCGGTTCTTTGTGAAAAGATGTTTGATAAAAGTATTACTCTCGTTTGATTGTATGCAAAGTTTGCTTTCATCTTATTTCCGCTGCACAACACTTTCATTTCCATCTTAATTACAAACGTAAAATACAATCAAAAAGAAACTCAGATCCAACATAAACAATCATCATAATCCGTTTACAAATGACTATTACCGACAAGCAATCTATCACAAAAATAGTCAGCAACCATTCAATCCAAGACCTCAAATTGAAAACAAACCAGAAAAGGCTCTTTTGGTTAATCAGGATGATGAGAAGATTGCGGAAGGGTTTAGTTGGGATAAATATGTTCCTGGTGAGGGTCTTACTATGATTGCAGAGATTATTGATGAGCCAGAATGTGTTGTTGAAGCTGAGGAAGTCGGTGAAGCGATGAGTGAAGAGAGTCTGTCAGAGCTTGAAGAGACAACAGCAGAAGTTTATTATTATCAATCAGAACAGGAGATTATTGCTAATTCTTTTAAATCCATAATGCTTCCTAACATGTTTGAGTCTTTTGTAGGATTCTTCAGCGAGCCAACTACAGGTTTTTGTCCACAATATGACGTCGAAAAAGCTCAGGTTGAAGAAATCATAGATGTTTCTAAAGAGATGAATGAAGAAACTCTGAAGGAGATAGCTGACAAGGCGCTGACGGTAAAGCTGAAAGAGGTAAACAAAACTCAAGAGTCAGTGTCTGTCGAAATGGAGTATGTCAAAACGGAGTATGTGGAAATGGAGTCTGTCAAAACGGAGTATGTCAAAACGGAGTCTGTCGAAACAAAGTCAATCGAAAAGGAGTCAGTCGAAAAGGAGTCCGAGTTCAAATCAGAAAATCTGGATATAAAATCAGGAGAAAAATCAGAGTCTGAGTCTGACGGGTTTGGTAAACCAGAAATTAAAACTGATAAAGAAGAAAAGGTTTTTGAAAAGATTGATCCAATTCCTGAAATACCATGCGAAAACTGTTTAAAACCCTGCATGGATTGTCTTGAAAAAGACAAACAGTTTCAAGAATTAAAGAAATATACTGACGACGTAAAATTTGATCTTAATGATGTGAAAGAAGCTTATGACACTTTATCATATTCAATCAAAATGATTCAAAAGGAAAGTATAGAAAATGATAAAGCTACTAATTTGTTCAAAGAAACTGTCATGGAAAAGCAGATGGAGATTAACATTCATCTAGACACATTCGCATCTTTGAAAAAAGAACTTGAATTGATACGTATTGAAAAAGAAAGAGTTGCTAAGAAATTGATTAGTTATAGTGCTTCATCTTATGTGATTGATCAAATTGTTCCTCAACTACCTAATGCTAAACCTGCTTTCAACAATGTTCCACCCCCAATGTGGAATCATTATACAAAAAAATATCCAGATGGGGTGGAAGCAGCTTTGAATCTCAAGTTTAGAACTGTAGAGAATGAGTTACCGGAAAACATTGATGTTACATTCTCTTCATCTGACACTGACAACGAGTCACAAGTGATTAAAACTGTTGTTGACCAAGTGTTGGATGAAGAAAGTGATAACTCAGATTTTGGAACGGTTAAAACTCATTTGGAGAATTTCAATTCCGATTCTGAAGATGACGGGAACTTTCTTGATAAGTTCATACCAAAATCAGATAAAGTGGTGAATGATAATTCGATCATTGTGGCATACACGAGGACCGGAACTGACAAACTATATACTGATTTTGAGTACCCGATTCAGAATGGAAAACTGGAAAATGTTGAAAAGGTTTATAAGCTTGTGGAAATTGACATTTCAGAGGTTAATAACAACGCGTTTCTATCAAAACCGAAAAAAATCATTTGTGAAACAACAACCAAACAACCCGGGAAAGAAAGAATGGGTGGGTAACAATGGTTATAACAAAAGACATGGTAACAATTTTAAAAAGAAAGGTGTCAGTTTTGAGAAGAAAATGGCTAAGAAAGAAGTTAAGCCAAAAGAAAAGTTGAGTGATGTGTTTGTAGCGGGTAAGAATACAGTTGATGAAAAATATTATATCTTTAGTCAGAAAGCTGTTGACGATTTCATTGCAGCCCAAAAGATTAGAGATGAGACCAACAGATCTAGTTTTGTTGAATACGCAAAAGAGTCTGTTATCGTTGCAGTGAAATTGGGCACATGGCCAAACAGTGTGTTAAAAGGATTGAAAAACCAGTTTTCCAGTAACCCAAACCTAAAACTTCAAATGACGTTAAGGGTAAAACACCGATGATTTCCCCCGTGCGTATTCTGAAACGCGGTGAATCTTTGAAGTCCGAGGACAAGACAAAATCAACCTTTGATATTGGTGAATCTTCAAAATCTCCAAAGACTTCAAAGGTTTATCCTAAAATGAAGATTTTTCAAAATAAATAATGGGTGGAGAAATCTAAACAATCGTTTGAAGAAAAGAAAATGGAAAAGGCTTTAAAATATGAATCAAAAGTTTTTGCGACCGATGTTGAGAATCTTGAGTTTGAATTGGACAAATTGATTGAGGAATTCCCACCAATCAAGGAGGGAGATCTAAAATCAAAATCAAAACCTGTTGTTCCAAACGTTGTCTTCAACATTCCAAAAGTTGACGTACCTTATGATCTTGTATTTGGTAGTGTTCCAAATGTGAAGAAATCTTGGGCATCGTTGTTTGAATGAATGTCTTGATGTGTGTAGGGGCTTCCGAGGTCGATCATCTCCAAGTGGATCATGGATAGCGGCGCCTCGAGGCATATGACGGGAATGTTAACATTGCTCTATGATGTCAAATCAATAAATGGAGGATACGTTGGGTTTGTAGGAACGCATGGAGGAAGAATCGTTGGTGAAAGAATTCTTACCAATGGAGGTGTAATGTTTGATAAAGTGAACTACATCGTTGAACTTGAAAACAATCTGTTGAGCATATCGCATATTTGTGACAAGTCGTTCACAGTTCATTTTACAAAAAAATGAGTGTTTGATCATTAAACCTGGTTTTAAAATTCCAGAAGATATGGTGTTGATGCGCGCTCCTCGTGAAAACGGTCTGTATGTCCTAGACATGAGCGTCGCAACAACATCAGACAAGAAACCAAAATGTTTTGTAACTAAAACAAAAGCAACTGAAAAAGAATCAAGAATGTGGCATCGTAAGATGGGTCACATCCATGTGAGAAAAATGAATTTCTTAGTTCACAATGATCTTGTTGAAGGTTTTAATTTGAAAAATTTCCATCTGAATGATGATTGTGTAGAATGCAAAAAGGGGAAGCAAACGAAGAAGTCACACCCAAAGAAGCTCTTGAACTCCATCAGACTACCACTAGAAAGACTCCATATGGATCTTTTTGGACCGGTTAATGTGAAGAGCATAAGTGGAGATCTGTATTGTCTAGTACTCAATGACGACTTTACAAGATTTTCATGGGTGATGTGTCTCGAAAGAAAAGATGAAACATTTGATTCGTTGATGATTTTATTCAAAAAGATGGAGACGCTGCAAAAACTGCCGATCAGACGAATTCAAAGCGACAACGGAACGGAGTTCAAAAACAACCGTATGCTCGAATTTTGCAATGACAAAAGCATTATTCATGAATTCAACGCACCGTATACTCCACAAGAAAATGGTGTCGCAGAACGAAAGAATCGCACACTGATAGAAACAACTCGTACTATGCTAGCTGATTCCAAATTGCCAATATTCTTTTGGAGTGAAGCGGTTGCTACAGCATGTTATACGCTAAATTGTGTTCTTACAGTAAAGAGGTACAAGAAAACCTGCTTCGAATTACTTCATCGCTATAAACCAAATTTGAAATTCTTAGAACCTTTTGGATCACCATGTACATTTATTGATCCAGATGGTAAATTTGGTGCTAAAGTTAACGAACGTTTTTTTGTAGGTTATGCGAGCCCACTGAAGAGAGTATTTGTTCCATGCTTGGGGAAGATTATACAGGTTCAGCATGTTGACTATCAAAGGTTTACTGCTCCAGAACAACTTCTCGGAAACAGATTGCTATTCGATTATGATAAACTCTGGGAGTCATTCCAGTTGCTGACTGAGCCAAGTGAAGAGGAACTAGCGTACTTATATCAACAACAACCGTCTCTTTCGCAAGATCAAATGCCGAGACCGTTGGTAGATTCTTAGCCCACCGTGGGTACAAATGATCACGAGGCTGGTCCAAGTGGAACTGCACACGAACCCCCAGAAGAACCAGCTCCAATATTTGATCAATCCGATGACTCAGAATCAGAAACTGATCTGATTTTTGACGAGGAACCAAATATTGCAACATCAGAAGCTGTTGATCACACGGGTGATCGGGACATAACAAATTTGCAATCGGAAGTGAGCGTACCTGACACAATCATGCCGAGAACTTTGTCTTATCATCCTTCAAAACAAATCATTGGAGATCTTCAAAGTGGAGTGAAAATGCGCGATCAAATTAACAAAGCCCTTACATGTTTTTATTCTTCTGTAGCTCCTTTACAGGAAGAATTCTCATTGAAATGCTTTATTTTGCAGGTAGAGCCAAAGACATATAAAGAAGCATTAACCGTGGATAGTTGGGTAAATGCGATGCAGGAGGTACTTCTACAATTTGAGAAACTTGGAGTGTGGAGGTTAGTGGATATCCCGGAAGATCAAAAGCTGATCAAGACCAAGTGGGTCTTCAAGGGTAAGCGGGATGATAGAGGGGTTATTGTGAGAAATAAAGCACGTTTCGTAGTTCAAGGTTTTAGTCAGCAAGAAGGGGTCGACTTTACCGAAGTGTATGCTCCCGTTGCTAGACTCGAGGCGATTAGAATCTTCCTGGCATTCGCGTCTTGGAAAGGATTTAAGGTCTACCAATTAGATGTCAAATCTGCATTCCTTTACGGAAAGATCAAAGAAGAAGTGTACGTCGGACAACCATCGGGTTTCACCGATCCAGTGCACCAAGACAAGGTCTATCTACTCGACAAAGCGCTTTATGGATTACACCAGGCCCTGAGAGACTGGTACGAGATGCTTTCCCAGCATCTGTT
>JARYGA010026797.1:0-44402 GCA_030545235.1 Helianthus tuberosus | reverse complement strand
AGTCATTTGCTTATTGACGAGAGCAGCGATGCGTTTGTCCTCATGGTTACGTCTAGCAGCGTGAGAGTGGTATGTACCGAATGACGACATTGTCTGCAACAGACATCGTCACAGGGCTCAAACCACAATGTCGAATAAGTCGAGTATAGTCTATTATCTCACCAAAAGCTACTTTATATAAAGCTCAGGATCACATCTAATCACATAGTCACATAGTCACATAGGCACATAATCTATAGAAGCACGTAAACACATAAGCACATAGTCCACATAAGCACAGAGCACACCGAAATCACGCCTTAAACTATATTTTGCACGTATTCACCTATGTATATTACACGTATTCACCTATCTTTCACAGCTGTGTAAAGCGATTCGAGAGTTGCGAGTACGAGAAGTGAGTAGTGATTGCGAGTATCATAGCATGCGATTGTTCCGCGATTTGTTAACGTGGTGTGAGTTGTGTGTGTTTTGGCGGAACGAGAAACGTGGAAATCAAAACCATCAGTGTTACAGTACTGTTTATCTCAAAACGCTAACAAATAACATTTAAAGTCACATAAATCCTCATAAAAACGATAAATCACAGAGTCAGCAGGTGTGTACCCAGAATCGAAACACATAAAAGCGGATAGAGTGTCTCGGGTGTGCTAGACCTTGACTACACAAAGTGATTCGACTATTCACAAGGACTTCGAGTACACACTTGGCCTAATGGGCTGTGCTCTCTTTCTCTCCGACATGCGGGGAAATGGCATACATCCTTTCGGATTTTGTGTGGATCGAGTCGTTGGAGTCCGTCGAGACTTTGATGAGAGTTTTGTAAAACCACAAATTGTGAGTGGAACGAGTCTCCAAGATTCGGGTTTCACCCCTAACTTAGCTACTGCATTCCTGGTTGTGTGATAGAATCACGAGATAGCGGGGAAAATCTGCTTCGAAGTATGGATTTCACTCCTGATTCAATGCAAATTCTAGTGTTTATAGTAAAAAAAGTCGCGTCAGGCGAGTGAAGTAATCAAGAGTTTGCGGTTTTCACACCTAATCTCAGTCAAATCTCTTTGCTCATGCGAGAAATTTGAAAATAGTGCGAGTTGCCAGCCTTAGGAAAGGTTGACCTTGCGCGAAGCGGTGGTATACGATGTTCGCGCAAGAGTGTGATGATTAGCGAGTTCGAGTGAGAATGACAGTAAGTGTCACACCCCCAAAATCCACCATGCGGAGTACCACCGCTTGGAGGCGTGACGTGACCATGATCAAGCCACCAATCATATTGAACAAGCATGTAAGTAGTTTGTAAAATCCAACACAATACAATTGGTGTCTAAACAAAACATAGTTTAAGTTACAAGCGGAAGCATAAAGTTTAAAACCAAATCATAAGTTTAAACGTTTCAAATGTTTAGCATGGTACACAGTTGTCCATGTCCCACAACGACTCTTCCCACTCCGATGCAAGCTCCATAGATACCTAACGACCTGCAAGGCATGTAACAACGAGTCAACAACAAAGTTGAGTGAATTCACAGTTGGTTGTTTAGTTATAGTGTTCGTGAATCATTTGTTCATTTCGTAAACCAAGTATCTTAGTTATCTGTATCGCGGTTTCCCAAACATGTTTGCGATGATTAGTGGCCGGATCGCGGTTTCCAAAACATGTGTGCGATGATTAGTGGCCGTATCGCGGTTTCCCAAACATGTGTGCGAAGATTAGTGGGGGCTTCCCATGTGTCGACTAGTCGTGTTTGTACGTGCCCTTCTTGATCCAAGGACCGTAGCGAGTGTGAGTGTACGTAGGTTTTACGTACGTGCCCTTCAATCCGAGGACGGTGAAAAGTAGTTTAATAGTAATGATATTACGAGTAGTTATTCAAATCCCATTCCCAACCCACCGGGAATCCCATGCCTTAGAAAGTGTGTGAACTCACCTCGGTTGCTCGGTTTTACTCTCAAAAGTAGCTAACAGTCAAGGTCGGTCAATCACGTCCTAGTACGATTACTACTTAGTTTATTAGTGACTTCAAATAGAACACAAAGTTCCTACACGTATCTATCACATAACATGCATCACTTTAATGGTTTATGCCCATATATACTTCCCATCCATTCCCCACTCAAAATCAAACATACGATAATGCACATAACATATATATAACATGTTAGATCATTCACAGATGGCATACTCGACATTTAGACACGCGAGTCACAACTTATGTCTTTTCAGCATTTATATTCAAAACCGGCTGTTTTCGGACATTTTAATAAAATAGTTAAATCATTCCAAAAATTCCTAAATTTTTACAGGATGTGTTAAACGCTCCATATTTTATTTTGTAAAAATATCGGGGTCCGGTTCATTACCAATATTTTATAAAAATTCATATTCCGGACTGAACTCAGATTTATATATTTCTTACCACAGTCCACGGAACAATTTATTAAAAATTCATCGAGTGTCCGATTTACGAAATTCCAGTGGGGTAATTACAAATGCATCGGTTGTCATCTACTGTACAAATTTCATGGTCCGATTCATCACAAAACTCAGGTTATGACTGAAAGCATGACACCCATTTATTGCTGTCAAAATTCAGCTTAAGCTGCTGTTACAAATTAACACTTTAAAAATAGTAAACGGAGTCCAAAAATTACGATTCCGGTGCCATTAGAACCGTATTTTATAATAACATATTTTAGATTCAAAATATCGGTTTTTCGTTGAATTTACGACATGTTTACAGCCTGATGAAGTCGGCTGGAAATCATTACTCAGCTTGTTGTTTTGTGGTTTAAATGTTACTAAAACGTATTAACAAGTGTCCTAAACATGTGTTTATCAAGAAATCAACATATAAGTAACCAAGAGTGTAATCAAAGACTTACAACTAGCACCAAGGCTAGGGATGAACAAGTGAAGAAATGAGGTGGTTAATAGCAAATGAAGAAGGTCCTTGAGCTTCCGTTGCTTCCACACTTCCTAACTTAGCTTCTTACACCTCAAAATGAGCTTGGAATGCTTGAACCAAAAATGAAAATGGTGGTGTGTGAAGTAGGGTGTTTGGCCGAGAGTTTAATGAGGGAGAAGGAGGAGAAGTGTTGAGGTGATGAATGGTGAAAGGTGTAGTGTTCATATCTTCTTAAAGAATCCTTCCATATCTTACAATATCTAGACAAAATCAAATTGAATCTAAGTAATATCATTATAGATCTTGTAGGATTTTAGAAATCTTGGTGGGGACACTTCTTTGGTCCGTAAGTTTCATATGAGGGGGGGGGGGTTAATTGTAACTTGCAAGATCTATATATCTCAAAGAAATCAAGGAAAGATCTTGTGAATCCAAAGAAATCTTATGAAAGATCTAGTAAGATTTTAAGGGATTATTGGCAAGATTATTATGGATTTGGCAAGATCTAGTAAATATTTGGTGGGCCACCCTCATGTGACCGTGTATAATATGGGGGGGGGGGTAAAGTGCAACTTTCCAACTTCTAATTTTAATAACAAGTTAGTTTACTAGTGTAACTTTTAGGGACTTGTGTGCTATTATGTTATAAGGGGTGTTATGGTGTTCGGGGACCATAACTAGTTCAGAAATAATTAAACAATGTATTTGGCAAAAATTTAGTGTCCCGGGTAATGTCCGGTTGTTCGGTTGGATACTGTTCCGTTAAAGCGTTTAATTATTCCGTAGAGTGTCTTATATGTATATTTTTGTAACACAATTAATTCCTAACACTCAGGAAAGCATACCGGGCTATTTAGTAATTTTTCTGTATACTACTAGTATGTTAACACGCACCTGTAAGTACAACACAATAATCAGAGAGCAGTTAAATGATTCAGCACAGTCATCAAGCACTTTAATTATCATTAATAAATTGTACGGATACATGGAATTACGAGGGTTGTCACATTCTCCCCCTGTTAAGAAAATTTCGTCCCGAAATTTAGTGCGTGGTTACTGAGGAAGCTAGTTAAGTTGCGTTGTTTTTCTGATTTTTCCTGGGGTGTCACATCATTCCCCCGTTGATTTGGAATTTCGCCCCGAAATTCTGCAATAGCTTCAGCCTTAGTAGTGGTTGCGTTTTTCTTAAACAGTTGGGGATACTTGAGTTTCATTTGGTCTTCTCGTTCCCAGGTATACTCTGGGCCACGACGAGCATTCCAACGAACTCGGACCAGAGGTATCCTGGTATGCTTGAGGATCTTAACGTCTCGATCCGTAATCTCTACTGGTTCCTCGACGAATCGCAGCTGGTCGTCGATTGTGAGTTCCTTAAGAGGAACTATGAGGGTCTCATCTGACAGACACTTCTTCAGATTCTACACATGGAATACGTTGTGAACTCCGCTGAGTTCTTCAGGTAAATTCAACCTGTAGGCGACTTTGCCAATTTTCTCGGTGACTTCAAATGGTCCGACATAACGCGGATTGAGTTTGCCTCGTTTGCCAAAGCGGACTACACCTTTCCAAGGTGAGACTTTGAGTAGCACTCGATCCCCAACCTGGAGCTCGAGTGGTTTTCTTCCCTTATCAGCATAGCTTTTCTGACGGTCACGAGCTGCCGCCATTCGCTGTCGTATCTGAGCAATTCTCTCGGTGGTATCTACCACAAGTTCTGGGCCAGTGATTTGGCTGTCACCAACTTCTGCCCAACAGAGAGGTGATCAGCATTTGCGTCCGTACAAAGCCTCAAACGGAGCAGCCTGGATGCTGGTGTGGTAGCTGTTGTTATATGAAAACTCCACTAACGGGAGGTGTCTTTCCCAGCCATTGCCGAAGTCGATTACGCATGCCCTAAGCATGTCTTCCAAGGTTTGGATGGTGCGTTCAGATTGCCCATCCGTCTGTGGGTGGTAAGCGGTGCTCATATCTAAACGTGAGCCAAAGGACTTGTGCATTGCTTGCCACAGTTCAGAAGTAAAACGCGCGTTACGATCAGATATAATAGAGGTTGGCACTCCGTGCCTTGATACCACTTCCTTTAGGTAAATGTCTGCAAGAGTAGAAAACTTATCCGTTTCTTTGATAGCCAGAAAATGTGCAGACTTGGTCAGTCGATCTACGATCACCCAAATGGTATCGTTTCCGCGTTGAGATCTAGGCAGACCAGTAACGAAATCCATGGAAATTTGCTCCCATTTCCATTTCGGGATCTCCGGCTGTTGAAGTAGGCCTGATGGTTTCTGGTATTCGGTCTTGACTCTCGCACAAGTCAAGCACTTACTGACGTAAGTTGCTTTGTGAGTTTTCATGCCAGGCCACCAGTACGTAGTCTTTAGGTCGTGGTACATCTTATCCGAACCAGGATGTACCGAATAACGAGACTTGTGCGCTTCGTCCATCACAAGCTCGCGTAAGTTTCCATAAAGTGGAACCCAGACACGCCCTGTTACATAGTAAGCGCCGTCTTCCTTTTGTTCTAGCCGCTGCCTCGATCCTTGTAGGGATTCAGCCCTAATGTTCTCTGCTTTCAATGCTTCAACCTGAGCATCACGAATCTGAGCGGGAAGGTTAGATTGGATGGTAAGCTGTAAAGCACGTACACGCTTAGGTAGAGTATCCTTTCGACTGAGGGTGTCGGCCACAACATTGGCTTTGCCCGGATGATACTTGATCGCGCATTCATAATCGTTCAAGAGCTCAACCCATCGGCGTTGACGCATGTTTAACTCCTTTTGCTTGAAGATATGCTCGAGACTCCTGTGATCGGTGTAAATGGTTCACTTGGTACCGTACAGGTAATGTCTCCATATCTTAAGTGCGAAAACAACTGCTCCCAGTTCCAAGTCGTGTGTAGTGTAGTTCCTTTCATGAACTTTAAGTTGGCGCGATGCGTAGGCAATGACCTTGTCACGTTGCATCAATACGCAACCAAGGCCCTGAATGGATGCGTCACAATAAACTACAAAGTCGTCTGTGCCTTCAGGCAATGAGAGAATAGGGGCGCTACAAAGTCTACCCTTTAGGTGCTGAAATACAGATTCTTGTGGCTCACCCCAACGGTAGGTGACTCCTTTCTGATTTAGTAAAGTGAGAGGTTGCGCAATCCTTGAGAAATCCTTGATAAATCGTCTGTAGTAGCCCGCCAGACCCAAGAATTGGCGGATTTCTGTTGGTGTGCGGGGTGTAGGCCAGTTCTTGATCGATTCAACCTTAGATGGATCCACATGAATTCCATCCTTGTTTACCACATGGCCTAGAAAGTGGACTTCGCGAAGCCAGAAGTCACATTTCGAAAACTTGGCATACAACTGTTCTTTTCGAAGAAGTTCCAGCATAAGTCGTAGATGCTGCTCGTGTTCCTCCTGACTCTTGGAATAGATCAGGATATCGTCGATGAACACAATAACGAACTTATCTAGGTAAGGCTTGCACACTCGGTTCATGAGATCCATAAAGACCGGTGGTGCATTCGTCAGCCCGAATGGCATAACCAGAAACTCGTAATGGCCGTAACAGTTCTAAATGCTGTTTTGGAGACGTCCTCATCTCGGACCCTCAGCTGATGGTATCCCGATCTCAAGTCAATCTTGGAGTAATAGCTCGACCCTTGCAGCTGGTCGAATAAGTCGTCAATACGTGGAAGAGGATAACGATTCTTCACAGTCACCTTGTTAAGTTCGTGGTAGTCAATACACATTCTGAATGTACCATCTTTCTTCTTCACAAACAAGACTGGAGCTCCCCAGGGCGAAGAACTAAGACGTATGAAACCCTTTTCCAAGAGTTCTTGTAATTGCGTAGACAGTTCTTCAAGTCCTGATGGAGCTAGACGATAATGTGCTCGAGCTATGGGCGCTGCTCCAGGAGCTAGCTCGATTTGAAATTCAACTTGGCGATGAGGCGGAAGACCAGGTAATTCCTCCGGAAATACCTCAGGAAAATCGCGCACAATAGGAATGTCTTCAATTCTCTTTTCTTCCGTTAATGTGTCAGTAACGAGTGCTAAAATGGCAGTGTGGCCCATTCGCAAACACTTCTGGGCCTTAAGGAAAGAGATGATGCCTTCGGCAGCACCACTCTTGTCGCCATGAATCATGAGAGGTTCCTCACCAGAACGAGGAATGCAAACGATTTTCTCCTTGCAAACAATCTCCGCTTGATGATGAGATAGCCAATCCATCCCAATAACGACATCGAAACTACCAAGTGTGATAGGAATAAGATCGATAGAGAAAGTCTGACCAGCTAAGACTAGGTTACAACCTTTAACTATGTGTGTGGCTTCAAGACTTTTACCGTTGGCTAGTTCTACCGTGTGTTTGGTGTTTTAAGGGTAATGGGGTACGCTTAAGCACCTGAATAACTATTAGGAACACATATCTAACATCTGTACCCGAATTAACTAAAATAGAAACAAGGAAATTGTCTGGTAGGAACTTACCCGCCACAACGTTGGGGTTGTTCCTTGCATCACCCTGACCTAGTACGAAAACACGACCCCTTGCACCATTGCCATTGTTGTTTCCCCCATTGCCACCTCCATTGTTGCCTCCATTGTTTCCTCCATTATTGTTGTTGTTCTGGTTCTGATTTAACTGGGGGCAGTCTTTCTTGAAATGGCCCTCCGCACCACATTGAAAGCACCCTTCGTTGTTACCTTGTTGTTGCCGCTGCTGGCGTTGATTGGGTGGGGCTTGGTGTTGCTGCCGGTTCTGATTTGCCGGATGTTGACTCCTGTAGTCCCTTGCTATGTGACCCGGCTTGTTGCATCGATGACAGTTGCCCTTACCACATGGCCCACTGTGGTGTAAGTTACAGCGATTACACTTAGGGTGATTTCCCCTGTATCCACCCTGACCTTGATTTCCAGAAAACTGCTGACTGGGGCTCCTGTGTTCATCTGTCTTTCGCCGCTGGGACTGGGACTGAACTGGAGTGGAACCCCTGCCCGAATTTCCATCCCACTTGCGCTTGTCATTGCTGGGAGCACCAGTAGCAGTAGTGCTAACGCGCTTGGGTAGCTTGCCCTCTTCCACCGCCTGATCGGTGAGTTGGTGCGCCAAACGAATGACTTGCTGGGTTGTGGAAAGGTTGGCCTTAATTACAAACCCTTGGATCTCCGGGACTAAGCCTCTGAGGTATAGCTTGATCCGTCTAGATATGGGTCGTGACAAGTTAGGACATAAGTCAGCCAAGTCGTTGGACCTCTTTGTGTACGCCTCTATTTCTGATCCTTCCATCTTCAAACCATAATACTCTGTTTCAAATTCCAGGATGTCGTCCAGGTGGCAGAATTCTTCCTTAATCAAATCCTTGAAGTCGCTCCAAAGGGTGGCATTCGCGTCTGCCAATCCGAGCATCTTGACTTATGTGTTCCACCAAGAATACGCTTTCCCTTGCAACATGCTGGTAGCGTACTCTACTCGTTTGCTGGCAGGGCTTTCACCCTCTTTGAATGCATATTAGATTCCTCGGATCCAGTGCAGAAGGCCGATTGCCCCTTCAGTGCCGTCGAAAGTGGGAGGTTTGCATTCCAGGAACGCCCTAAAGGTGCCCACGCGTGTTGGAGAGTGCATGGGTTGACTCCTTGATTGGGTTGCTAAGGCTTCAGCAATCCGTTCGTTAATCAAGGTCGTCAGCTGACCCTGGGTCATGTCGAGGTGTCCACTCATGATCTTCATAATGAAGCAACATGAGTGAGAAAGGTGTCGCGAAAGTGCGTAAGTGTGGGACGACAATAGAGAGTAAGCACGCAAAGTTCAAATTGCAATTATCATGTTAATTAATGCACACTGTGAACTATCTAACCGACAATATAACATAAATCATACCACTTATGGTGTCGAGTCTTGCACGTGGAGCGAAGCGTCGTTGTGGATTTTTGAACACTGTACAGGTTATAGTCTGGTTTTAACAAAAAGTTTTTCCCTTATTAAAACCAAGTTCACTATAACCAATGGCTCTGATACCAATCTGTCACACCCCCAAAATCCACCATGCGGAGTACCACCGCTTGGAGGCGTGACGTGACCAGGATCAAGCCACCAATCATATTGAACAAGCATGTAAGTAGTTTGTAAAATCCAACACAATACAATTGGTGTCTAAACAAAACATAGTTTAAGTTACAAGCGGAAGCATAAAGTTTAAAACCAAATCATAAGTTTAAACGTTTCAAATGTTTAGCATGGTACACAGTTGTCCATGTCCCACAACGACTCTTCCCACTCCGATGCAAGCTCCATAGATACCTAACGACCTGCAAGGCATGTAACAACGAGTCAACAACAAAGTTGAGTGAATTCACAGTTGGTTGTTTAGTTATAGTGTTCGTGAATCATTTGTTCATTTCGTAAACCAAGTATCTTAGTTATCTGTATCGCGGTTTCCCAAACATGTTTGCGATGATTAGTGGCCGGATCGCGGTTTCCAAAACATGTGTGCGATGATTAGTGGCCGTATCGCGGTTTCCCAAACATGTGTGCGAAGATTAGTGGGGGCTTCCCATGTGTCGACTAGTCGTGTTTGTACGTGCCCTTCTTGATCCAAGGACCGTAGCGAGTGTGAGTGTACGTAGGTTTTACGTACGTGCCCTTCAATCCGAGGAGGTGAAAAGTAGTTTAATAGTAATGATATTACGAGTAGTTATTCAAATCCCATTCCCAACCCACCGGGAATCCCATGCCTTAGAAAGTGTGTGAACTCACCTCGGTTGCTCGGTTTGACTCTCAAAAGTAGCTAACAGTCAAGGTCGGTCAATCACGTCCTAGTACGATTACCACTTAGTTTATTAGTGACTTCAAATAGAACACAAAGTTCCTACACGTATCTATCACATAACATGCATCACTTTAACGGTTTATGCCCATATATACTTCCCATCCATTCCCCACTCAAAATCAAACATACGATAATGCACATAACATATATATAACATGTTAGATCATTCACAGATGGCATACTCGACATTTAGACACGCGAGTCACAACTTATGTCTTTGCAGCATTTATATTCAAAACCGGCTGTTTTTGGACATTTTAATAAAATAGTTAAATCATTCCAAAAATTCCCAAATTTTTACAGGATGTCTTAAACGTTCCATATTCTATTGTGTAAAAATATCGGGGTCCGGTTCATTACCAATATTTTATAAAAATTCATATTCCGGACTGAACTCAGATTTATATATTTCTGACCACAGTCCACGGAACAATTTATTAAAAATTCATCGGGTGTCCGATTTACGAAATTCCAGTGGGGTAATTACAAATGCATCGGTTTTCATCTACTGTACAAATTTCATGGTCGGATTCATCACAAAACTCAGGTTATGACTGAAAGCATGACACCCATTTATTGCTGTCAAAATTCAGCTTAAGCTGCTATTACAAATTAACACTTTAAAAATAGTAAACGGAGTCCAAAAATTACGATTCCGGTGCCATTAGAACCATATTTTATAATAACATATTTTAGATTCAAAATATCGGTTTTTCGTTGAATTTACGACATGTTTACAGCCTGATGAAGTTGGCTGGAAATCATTACTTAGCTTGCTGTTTTGTGGTTTAAATGTTACTAAAACGTATTAACAAGTGTCCTAAACATGTGTTTATCAAGAAATCAACATATAAGTAACCAAGAGTGTAATCAAAGACTTACAACTAGCACCAAGGCTAGGGATGAACAAGTGAAGAAATGAGGTGGTTAATAGCAAATGAAGAAGGTCCTTGAGTTTCCGTTGCTTCCACACTTCCTAACTTAGCTTCTTACATCTCAAAATGAGCTTGGAATGCTTGAACCAAAAATGAAAATGGTGGTGTGTGAAGTAGGGTGTTTGGCTGAGAGTTTAATGAGGGAGAAGGAGGAGAAGTGTTCAGGTGATGAATGGTGAAAGGTGTAGTGTTCATATCTTCTTAAAGAATCCTTCCATATCTTACAATATCTAGACAAAATCAAATTGAATCTAAGTAATATCATTATAGATCTTGTAGGATTTTAGAAATCTTGGTGGGGACACTTCTTTGGTCCGTAAGTTTCATATGAGGGGGGGGGGTTAATTGTAACTTGCAAGATCTATATATCTCAAAGAAATCAAGGAAAGATCTTGTGAATCCAAAGAAATCTTATGAAAGATCTAGTAAGATTTTAAGGGATTATTGGCAAGATTATTATGGATTTGGCAAGATCTAGTAAATATTTGGTGGGCCACCCTCATGTGACCGTGTATAATATGGGGGGGGGGGTAAAGTGCAACTTTCCAACTTCTAATTTTAATAACAAGTTAGTTTACAAGTGTAACTTTTAGGGACTTGTGTGCTATTATGTTATAAGGGGTGTTATGGTGTTCGGGGACCATAACTAGTTCAGAAATAATTAAACAATGTATTTGGCAAAAATTTAGTGTCCCGGGTAATCTCCGGTTGTTCGGTTGGATACTGTTCCGTTAAAGCGTTTAATTATTCCGTAGAGTGTCTTATATGTATATTTTTGTAACACAATTAATTCCTAACACTCAGGAAAGCATACCGGACTATTTAGTAATTTTTCTGTATACTACTAGTATGTTAACACGCACCTCTAAGTACAACACAGTAATCAGAGAGCAGTTAAATGATTCAGCACAGTCATCAAGCACTTTAATTATCATTAATAAATTGTACGGATACATGGAATTACGAGGGTTGTCACAGTAAGCTCATACAAAACCCCTACCGGGTATGCACAAGTCGGTCTGTGGGTTCTTAGACTATAGACTAATTCATTTCTAAGACATCGACCCGGACTAGGTCGAGTCTTGCCTAATTCCCTATAGTTATGGCTCTGATACCAATCTGTCACACCCCAACCGATGGCGGAATCATCGGGGCGTGGCACTGAGCGAAACAGATTGTCCAGGAGAAATCCATAACAACTAAATTACCAGATAATTAACATTATGTCCCATACCATAACTCATCATAATAAAACAGTTATTATAGACAGAGATATCTCAAGACAATTCATTGTTCCGACAACTCAAAATATTAATTGTTTGTTTCTAGACTCTTCCTAACTTGATTCCATATAGCAAGCATCCTAGCATCTTAAACACCTGTCACATACGTCAAAATAGAGGTCAATACACATAGTGTAAAGGTGAGCATACAAGTTTGATAGTATAATAGTAGCGAAAGCGATTTACGCATGTAGAGTGCGTAACACATATCACCATTGTGACACGTGATGAAATACCCTTAGCAATCCCCTTCCACGGCAGGTGCTGAGTCCAAACTATAGTACTATCGTTGCTAAGGTGTCAGGTAACAATCACTGTGTAAACATAACATACAAGCATTCATCGAGTAACACGTATAACATGCAAACCGGTTAGCGTATAAAGTGTTTGCGTTGTGTGTTTGATGTGATTTTGATATAGGTAACGTATGTAACTCCCAAAAGTGCTTAAAGCAAAAAGGGATCGAGTATACTTATAGATCGTGTTTAGTAAATAAACACTCTCTTGGATTGAAGGGAGCGCTGGAGAGTTAGCCTGATTACAGAACGATAGCATAAGCGATGAGCGGTGCGTTAAACGGTGCAGGTGACTGAGTGACGAAGGGTCATCCGATCGGATGGCAATCCGGACGGATGGTCATCCGGTCGGAGTGCCATTCGGTCGGTTTGCCATTCGTTTGGGATGGGTGTGTTTGTGTATGATGTGACTTTGAAGTTTTTGTTGTAGCATTTTATAAAACTTGAAGTAATCCTACCATTCCGGTCGGACGGTCATCCGGACGGATGGTCGTCCGCTCGGATGGCTATCCGAGTGGAGGTGGATGTTGATTGAAATTGTTGAACATCATGGGTCATCCGTGCGGATTGTCGTTCGATCGGATGGCTATCCGATCGAACGGCGGTCCGTTTGGTGACCTGTTCGTCTTGTGCAACTTGTAAAAATTCGTTAGGTTGAAAGTTTTGCGTTTGAACCGAGACGGCACGACCACGTATTAAATAACGGAAATTCCATCAAGTCCAATTCATCCGATCGGATGGGAATCACCCCGTCTAATCAGCTAACTGTTCCTGACGGTTATTCATGTTCAACCCATGAGTCGGTCCTCTTTACTGATAGGATTCAGTCTCAGTCCAACACCTCACTATAAAGCGATTGGAAGGCCTGAACGAGCTCTGATTCTATCGGTTTCAAGCTAAAGAGTGTAAAAGAATTGGAAGAAACTTAGATTGATTTGAAAATGTTTAGATTTAGGTGAAATCAGTGTTTAAACATTGTTGAAATCCCTTAGATCTGAGTTGTTCTTGGTGGAATGAGGTCACACTTTGAAGTTCTTAAGAACTCATGATGACATCACCCTGGAACAGCCCAAATTAGCCGATTTCATGGTGAAAAGTGAAGATTTAATGGTGGAAATGATGTAAAAGTGAGTGTAGATGATAGAAGTACAAGATTTGAGGTAGAAACTTACAAGAATCGAGAGAAAATAGGGTTGGAGCTTGCTGGTCGAACGAGAGAGCTGTCACATCATAAACAGTGATGTGACAGGGCTATTTATAGATGCCAAAAGAGGAAAGGCGGTGCAAATAGGTGATGCGAGGGGCAGTTCGATCGGATGGTCATCCGATCGGATGGTCATCCGATCGGATGGTCATCCGGACGGATGACCATTCGATCGAATGATCTGTAGGATCGTGAGTCGATCGAAACGAGTCTATCAGAAGAGTTCTCGGTCTAATCAGAGGCGGAATTCATTGATTAGACTTTGTAACAGCTTGATTCACTCTTAATTGTCTTGTTTTATTGATTTGACACAATTACAGATCAAATGACACGTTGGCAGCAGTTCGATACCGGAATCAGAGAACGTTTCAAATGAACTAGCACATCTCCTATTTATAGGTGTGGGTATTTCGCACGGAATAAGCAAATGCTATTTCGTGCGAAATAGCTAGGCTTATTTCGTACGAAATAGCTACTTGCTATTTTTCGCACCTATTTCGTGCGAAATCAACTTCCATCACACAAAACCTATATTTCTCGTACTACGTGCCCTGATCTAACAATTCTATTACAAGACTCGATACAAGACAAAGTCGACAGATATATGAACCAACAGACACCCCCTTGGATGTTGATGAAGTCTTCGGTGTCGAGTCTTTACAGTCTTCAACCTTGATCAGTCTTCGGGCTTTTTCAAAAATATCTGACAGTCTTTACTTGATCAGATCTTTTGATTCCTATTAATCTTTAGCATTAACAGCTTGCGGTAATCCTCAGAATCGAACTTGGCTCTACTAACTTCAAACTTTCCTTTGCTAGCAGACTCCTTATATCAATCAGCTGGGATCGCAGTATAGCTTTTATATTCCAAGATCTTGACCTGGATCACACTCTGCTTAGGTATAGACATTGAAACCTACACAAATTCCTAATCACACAATAAATTTCACAAATTTAAAATTTGACAAATTTATACTCTGTTTATCACTTGATGAATCCAGCTCAAAACATCAATTATTGATATAACAAATTTAATTTCTGATGACCACTTGTATATCATTTTTTTCTAAACAATTTCTCCCAAACCTTTTATTCATCATGCTCAGCACTTGGAATTTTGAAAATCAGCTCTCCAACATCAGTTGTCAAAAATCTTTTTGTATTTTTCAAATTTTATGCTAAAACACTCTGAAAATCTTTTTGGATTTTTGATCTAATGAAATGCAGTAAAGAAATATTTACAGACAATATTTTTGTGAGTTTGTGTAAGAGGATCATATCAGTTTCTGAGACAAATCACCAACACCGTTGAGCTTTAAACACTTTAAATTCTAAACGATTCACTTAGATTGTCAGTATACTGATCCACTTAAATTTTCACACAAAGTTCAACTGTTTCGAGATACGAGATTAATGTTTTAGAGACTTAAACTTATTCGCATGTCCCACCTCAGAATATACTCCTGTATCCAGATCCCAATATTCAGTCTTACAGGTGAGTATACCTAGATGATATCTGTAAAGGGTTAAATGCGAGGGCCATGAGAGCTCAGGCTATTGCTTCCGCAAAATCAGAGAGATGATGGCTTCGACTTTTGGTGTGTTCCCTTTAGAGAATCTTTTCTTTAACAGCACATGATTAGCATTTTGCAATGTTTCATCATTTTTGTACTGAGGGTGGTGCTATGTTTCAAGCAAGCGAAAAGTATTATACATGGACTAGGCCATTGCTTCCACAAAATCAGAAGTCCCGGGATAATACCCCAGATATCACTGAGCATAAAGACCTAGTATCTCAGAAAGAGGAATCTTTCAAACAAGATTTCGGGGGTTACCCATATATCCGAGAGATGTTCCCCACGATATAAGTAAGCAAAGATATTTAGGTTTGTATCTCGACACAATCTACTAAATGTGCAAAAACCTACTGGCACATCATCAGTAAGACCGTTTATCACATTTTAACTTTCCAATTCTTTAGCATGCTGTGATAGTCCACTGATTTACTATCATTTCCTCTTTTCTCAACAAAACTCATTTTTGATTTTATCATGTTTTTGGCTTTTTCAAATTTTCAAATGTTTTTGGATTTTCTGAAATTTCTTACTCCCCCTAAAATTCAAAATCATTTAAAAGAAATTTGAAAACAAACTATACAAGTAAAGTGACAACTGATATCAAATCACTTCAAATCGCCATTCACTTTGGCATAAACAATCAGAACTCCCCCTTACAATAAACTATTTTCCCATTATGATTTCAAAACACTTAAGTTTGTTTTAATCAAATGATTTTTTCGGAAAATAAATTTTGTTGATTTTACCACTTGTAAAAACGGGGTTATCATCATTTTGTTTTTAAATCACTTGAATGAAAGTTAAATCAAGTTCAAATTAATGACCTTGTCCAACAACTTGTAGGTAAAACCTTTCTTCAACCACTTGAAAATTCACTTACCAACCATAACTACTTGAAAATTTAAATATAACAATTTTCAAGACAACTACCACTTGTAGATCGAAATCACTTTCGTGAATTTCTCAATAAAGATGCCGATTCCTGCTCCACTCTTACTAACCTGGAAGCTCCGGCAAGTCAGAATTTTAGTTTGAAAATCCTGTCACCCAAGCCTGACCAGCCTTGGGTGATTTTAACTCACATCTATCCCACCATCTTTTTTACTTGTAAAATTCTTTTATGCCCTTCACTTTTCCATCAACCATCTTTCCGAAAATATGTTTAACTTTTCCATTAAACACTTTTTCAGCATCAAAATCTTTCTTACCAGCAAAGAATTGATCTGAAATTTCAACTTTACCAACTTTCAACTTCAAATTTTCTTTTGACAGTGACGGAAAATTTTCATCGTTCATCTCTGGAACGGAATTCTCATTCTTTTTCTCAACAGATGACTCCTTTGATTTTATGGAATCAGATTCATTGTCAGAACTACTCTCATATTTTACAACCCATCTTTGTTTATTCAAATCAACTTTTCTTTTGTAAAAACGTTTTGAAACATCACCAGTTTCGAAAATCGAATTTTTAAACACTTTGAATTTTTCTGAGTTAGAAGTAACTCCCTGTTTTGTATTGTTATTAGACATTGGGCAGTTCCAAGCAATGTGTCCAACTTCTTGGCATTTGAAACATGTTCTTCGTTCAACTCTATTCTCAGATTCTTTCAACATATTCTTTTTCTTCTCAGCGAAAAACTCTTGATTTGACTGTTTTCTGAACAGTTTTTCTTTCTCTTCCTCTGAACTTGTACCTGCAACAAATTTAGTTTTTGTTTTATAAGAATTCTCATTTTTATGATTTTTGTTGGTGCACTGAATGTCTGTTGACTACGTTTTCATTGAGTCTTAGGTCAAGATAAGTTAGATTAGAGCTTGGAAATTATAATTAGGGTTTAATGATGTTATTTCGCTCATGTGTACATCATGAGTATAGGTTTCGCTTATTAGGACAACTTGAGGTTTCGCTCATAGGGTTGCTAGGTGGTTTCGCTGATTTGAACACATCGGGTTTCGCTTATATGGACTGCCATATAAACGAAATCAGACAAACTATATATACCTGTCATGTGTGACTTCATTTGTAACTTGGAGCGAAATCTAGTCATATGCTGTGTAACAAAACTCTGTCAAATTGCATTCAGAAAGCATAAATAGAGAAGGAATTGAAAAGGAAAAGCTGTTGTAACTTCGTGTACATTGATTCCGCCTTTATACATGAAGATGAACGTTCTCTACTGACTATTTAGGGTCTAAACCGGTCCAACAAGTGGTATCAGAGCTTCAGGACGAGGAGTTCATACTACTACAGCTGATTCGACCAAATTCTCTCATTTCTACTCACTTTCTCTTATACTTTTTCGATTTGAACTGGTTCCTACTGTTGAAATGGCCTGATTTTTTAATATAACGTGTGAAACATAGTAATAACAAACCCTAGAAAGAATTAGGTTAAAATACGGATTAAAAATGGTAAAAATCAACTAAAAACGTGATTTCGCTCTTTCGGTATTCGAAGAGATTTCATTTATAAGGCCTTGAAAAGACCTGATTTCGCTCATACGGACACTTTCAGTCTGATTTCGCTTATCTGTCAAGTCTGATTTCGCTTATCTGTCAAGTCTGATTTCGCTTATCAGTCACATATACTGATTTCGCTTATTTGTCATACTGGTGATTTCGCTTTTGTGTCATCAAGAAGCTGATTTCGCTTATTAGTCATAATTTTTCAAAATTTCGAAAAATTTTTCTAACTGTTTGCTAATCTTGCAGGTACATTCAAGATGGATGACATATTCTTGAACCCGTTTAGCGACATGTACGCATTCGCTGGAAATTCTGGAAATGATGATACATCTACAAGCGACAACAATGATAACCCGCCGAATACGAAGAAAAAGTTAACGGAAGCTTGGGAATCTGAAAGTGCCTTTGGAACCTTCAATAAACCTCCAAAGCTAATGGCTATCGAGGAATACAGTCGGTGGTCAAGAAATTTTGAAGATTGGTTGATGGCATTTGCATTTCCTAGCTGGAAGAGTCTGAAAAACGGTTATGATCATGGAAACAAAACTGGTGAAACTTTAACATCAGCTGAGGAGATTGAATCATTTGTGGCTGAACAAAAATGTGTGGCATTGTTATTTCAGTCAGTTCGGGAAGACATAATCTCATTGATCGATTATTCAAATGCAAAAGATCTCTGGAAAAAGCTAGAAACAAAATGTTTAGGAAGTTCGAAAATTGTGAAAAACAAAAGAAAACTACTTAGAAAAGAGTTTGATATTTTTGGATGTTTAAAGAACGAGTCAGTTTGTAAAATGATAGAAAGATTTGGTCATCTGAAGCTGGAATTAGCAAGACATGATATCAGATATCCTGAGGATGAGCTTATCGACAAATTGTTCGATTCGTTGCCAGACGAGATGGATTGGAAATATTATGCGTTGATGCTGAAGAATACCATCAAGGATCCAGAAAAGTTGACTTTAGATTTTGTTGGACCGTTCTATGACCCTGAAAAGTCAGTCAAGGTAGTTCATCTTCACGTATAAAGGCGGAATCAGTGTACGCAAAGTTACAAACAACTTTTTCTCTTTAATTCTTTCATTATTGATGCTTTCTGATTACAAATTGACAGAGTTTCGACACCACAAGCATGACCTAGGTTCGCTCCAAGTTACCTAATGAAGAACACATGACAAGTATTTATAGTGTGCATGATTTCGCTTATATGCCAGACCATATAAGCGAAACCTCATGTGTCAGCATAAGCGAAATCACCTTGATACCCTATGAGCGAAACCCTAAACTACCCTATAAGCGAAATCACCTTTCTACATGTTCATATGAGCGAAATTACAATGTTAAACCCTAATTTTGTCTTTCAAGTTCCAATCTTAACTATCTTGACCTAAGACTTGATGCAGACGAAGTCAACAGATATTCCGTGCACTAACAGATTTGTTGATTGAGAAACTCGAGAGTCACGAGCTGGAACTAAAGAAGACATTCAAAGTCAATCACTCATCTTATCAACAGAATTTGGATTTGTATTATCCAAAAAGCATGATGCCAAAAGCAACTTCTCCCAAGACTGCGTTTTCTGCTGAGAATGTGTCCACAACTAGCAAAGAAAGTCAAAGCAATCAAAGCAGTGGAAATCACAGTGGTTATCACAGTGGATCTTTATCATCTACAAGTCATTCTGATGCAAAGAATCGTTTTCAATGCAACATCGCAATAGATTTAAAGAATGCTCAGAATTTTGATGAGGAGTCGGCTAAACAGCAGATGATCTTTCTAGCATCTGTGTTGGAATCGTATGAAGGGTTAGTAGCAGGGAAGATAGGCAATACCAACTTAACGAAAGAAGACTATGATCAAATAGATCCTGAAGAAATGGAATTAATCGATATTCGTTGGTGCATGGCCAGTGCTGTTCGTCGAGCATAGCGTTTCATGGAAATAACCGGCAGGAAGTCAATTGGTGGTCCATCTACCAAGCTGGGGTTTGATAAGTCCAAAGTGACATGCTTCAAGTGTAAGCAGAAAGGTCACTTCAAACGAGAATGCAGAAACGCATATGCTGATGAGTCGGAGAACCCTTTCAGAGAAGATTACTACAAGAAGGCAATTTATCAACAGAATAAATCTGAGCCGCCTAGATTGAAGCAGGTTGAAGACAACAAAGAGAAATCTAGAGCTCTTACGGTGATTTATGATGATGAGGGTTATGATTGGAGTCAAGAGGTTCTACCGGAGGAAGATGCGGTAGGTTACGCATTCATGGCGAAAAACGAACCTATTCCGTGGAAAGACAACAGGACTGAAGAGCAGAAGTATAAATACAGAAAAATGCTGGCTGAAAACAGGATAATTAGAATATCCGGTATCTATTTGGAAGCAAGGAGAGCAAATAGATGGGATCCGGACAGAGAGTGTTATCTTGATGAATATGGAAATATTGCAGTCGATGACAAAACTCTTGATCTGGAAGCCATAATCAAGGAGTTCAAAGATGAGGATGATTATTGGCAGAATAAATGGTGGGGAAGTGGAGAGGAGAAAGAGAAAGAAGAGAAAGAGAAGAAGGAGAAAGAAGAGAACGAGAAGTCAAAGAAAATTGATACTGGGGTTATTGACACAAAGCAGGAGTTAACTTCTGAAAACCTTGGAAAAATGGCTGACAAAGTGCTGGCTGCTAAGGCACTTGAGGTAGATTCTAACTCCGTGTCTGAGTCAAAAAGCCAGGTCAGTTCAAACTTGTCAACAAATGTGTCAGGTAAGAAAATTGATGGAAATGTTGATTGCAAAAATTGCATCAAAGAGTGCAAATTTTGTAATACAGTCACGTATCTCAACGGTAAGAAAGTTGAAGATCTAACAGCAAAAGTCAGAAGTGTTGAGAATCAAATTCTTGATCGTGACAAAAGAGTTAAAGCTTCAACTGAACGGATAAAAGAATTAACTAACCAAATTGAAAATGATAAAATTGATCATGAAAGAGTTAAAAAGGAAAATGAAAAGTTAATTCTTGAAAACCGTCAGATTTCTGAGAAGTTTGAAAAACTCAAAAGCACAATGAAAGATAATGATGATCGAAATGGTAAAACTTATAAAGAAAATGTTCAACTAAAAGCAGTGCTTAGAGTAAAAGAAGAATCAATCAACCAACAACTGGATGAAATCGCTAAATTGAAACTTAAAGTTCAAGAAGCTGAAATTGAAAATGAGCGAATCCAGTTGAAGCTTAAGAGTTACAACTCCGCAAGCTTTGTGTTGCAACACATTATTCCCAAACCCATCGGGAAAGACAAAGCAGGCGAAGATGTGTACTCTGATGGAACTGGGGTGGGCTTTCATCAAGTTCCACCACCTGTTCTTGATAACTACACGAAAAAGCAATCAGGGTTGGTTGAAATTGAAGAAGAAAGTGAAATGAATCTTCCGGATTCAATTGATGTCACGTTCACATCTTCCAATGATGATAGTGTCCAAAATGATATTGTAAAAGGTGTTGTTGAAAATGTGCTAAAACCGGATAGTGACACTACTGAGGAAGATGGGTGTTTCTTGGACAACTACATTCCGAAACAAAAGTCCAAGAACAACTTAAATGAAGAATCAAATCTTGTCATGTACAAGATGTTGGGTTCAGATAAGTTGTTTTCGGATTCTGAGTTTCCGATTGAGAATGTTAATATGAACAAATTGACAAATGTTTTCAAGTTGGTCGAAGTAGAGTTGTCAGAAGTGAACAATCTGAGTCAAACAAAGAGAAAAATGAGTTTTGAGAAAGATAAATCATACTACAAGAAATCTGTTAATCCATCATGTTTTTATAATAACAATCGAAATAACTGGTCGGGTGGTTATCAGGGTGGTAGGAATTATCAGAAAAGAAATGTTCCAAACAAGAGGTTTGCTGAAAAGAAAAAGTTTGTGAACAGTTCGAGTTCACTTGCTGATGAAGAGAAAGAGATTTTTTCAAAATCAAATGAAGAGTTCTTTGAGAACAGAGCTTCACAGTCTCAGTCTGAAGGCACAAGTCGAGTTGTTGATACTCGAACATGTTTCAGATGTAATCAAGTTGGTCACATTGCACGAAAGTGTACCAATGTGAAGCCTAAGACTGAAACTGTGAAGATTCAAAAGAAGAAAGTTAACGAAAAGGGTAAAGCACCAATGGTTGTTGAGAAAAAGAGTGTGAAAAATGACAACACCAAAGTGAAAAATGAACTCGTAAAGAAAGTGGTAACTAAAAATGACAAATTTTACAAGCGGGTTGCATTATCTCAACAAGTTTGGAAACCAAAAAGTGAGAAAAAGATTTCACCTTCTGAGGATTCAATTCAAATTGATTATGATGCAAATTTTCCACCTTTGAAGGCTGAAAACTTCAAAATTCAAATTGCGAGAGTCAACGTTACACCCAAGGCTGATGAGGCCTGGGTGGACTACATGTTCGACTAAACAGTTTGAATTGCCGGAGCTTCCTAGTTGGTAATCGTGAAGCTTGAATCGGCATCTTTATTGAATTGTTTGTAATATGTGCAGGATCTTCCGAGAGCTATTTCAAGATGGATTATGGATAGTGGAGCGTCTCGACATATGACAGGAAAGACTGCATTGTTGTATGATGTTAGAAATATTAATGGTGGTTATGTGGGATTTGCTGGACACGAAGGTGGTCGAATTATTGGTGAAGGAATGTTATCCAATGGGATTGTGACGTTTGAAAGAGTTAACTACATTACTGAGCTGGAGAATAATCTGCTAAGTATCTCGCAGATTTGTGACAATATGTATACCACTCACTTCACAGACAAAGAATGTTTGATCTTGAAACCAGGATTTGTTGTCCCTGAAGAATGGATTATCATGCGGGCACCTAGAGTGAATGATTTATATGTGTTGGACATGAGTGTAGCAACTACAACAACAGGCCAAGCACATTGTTTTGTTTCTAAAGCAACTGAGAAAGAATCGAAGTTATGGCACAGGAAGATGGGGCATATACATCTTAGAAAAATGAATCACTTGGTGCACAATGATTTAGTTCTTGGAGTTAATATCAAAGGTTTTCATCTGGAAGGGGAGTGCATTAGCTGTGTCAAAGGCAAGCAGAAGAAAAAGTCACACCCTACAAAGCAAGTCAATTCAGTTTCGAGACCTCTGGAAAGACTTCACATGGATTTATTTGGTCCTGTGAATGTCAAAAGTATTACAGGAGATTACTACTGTTTGGTCGTCACTGATGATTATTCCAGATTTTCGTGGGTATCATTCTTGAAGTCGAAAGATGAAACGTTTGACAGTTTGATGGCGTTGTTCAGAAAGATTGAAAATCTGTACCAAAGGCGTATCAGAAGAATTAGAAGCGATAATGGTACTGAGTTCAAGAACAACAAGATGGAAGAATATTGTGATGAAAGAGGTATATTGCATGAGTTTAGTGCTCCGTACACTCCGCAGCAGAATGGAGTCGCAGAAAGCAAAAATCGGACACTAATCGAGAAGGCTAGAACTATGCTCGCAGATTCAAAGTTACCGATAAATTTTTGGGCTGAAGCTGTTTCCGCCGCATGCTATACGTTCAACAGGGTTCTCACTGTCAAGAAGTTCAACAAAACATGCTTTGAGCTAATCAATAACCGCAAACCGAATTTGAAGTATCTAGAACCGTTCGGGTCATCCTGTACTGTTATAGAGCCTTATGGAAAGTTTGGTCCGAAGTGCATTGAGGGAATATTTGTTGGTTATGCAAATCCGATGCGACGTGTCTTCGTTCCCAGTGAGAAGCGGATTATTGAAGCTGCAAATGTTGAATGTCAAGGTTATACTATGCCGCCGCAGAATCCAGGAGATTCATGGCGTTATCATTATGACAAACTGTGGAATTCGTTTGACATGAGAGAAGAATCAGAGGATGATGAAGATTTCTTTGATGAGTTGGATATTTTGCGCGAATACGAGTCACAGCAAAGGTTCCCAGCTGAGTATTCGAGGCGACCACGTGAAACTTCAAATGACGATGAAGCAGGTCCGAGTAATGCTGGTGAACATGATGATGTCCAACAGAATGAAGTTTCTCAGGATAATCAGTCGAATCAGAATGATAATCAAGAAGCTGAAAACATGCCAGTTTTTTATCATGGTGATTCAGATTCTGAGGGGGAGCAAATTCAGATTTCAGGTCAAACAAACCAAGTCAGTGAACAAGGTGCAAATCAGAATGTTACTAATCTGGAAGGCGATGTAGATGTTTCAGGCGAAGTAATGCCACGAACTCTTTCATATCATCCAGAGGAATTGATCATTGGAGAGCTGCAGACAGGCGTTCGCACTCGAAGACAGATTGATAAAGGGCTTACATGTTTTTATACAAAAGTTGCTCCTTTGCAAACTGAATTCTCATTGATTTGTTTTATCTCGCAGGTTAAACCAAGAACTTACAAAGAGGCGCTCACTGAAGATTCTTGGGTCAATGCAATGCAGGAGGAACTGAGTCAATTCGAAAAGTTGGGAGTGTGGAAGTTAGTGGATTTACCAGATGGTCAGAGGAAGATAAACACCAAGTGGGTGTTCAAGTGCAAGAGAGATGATAGAGGAGTTGTGGTTCGTAACAAAGCTCGACTCATAGTCCAGGGTTTCTGTCAGCAGGAGGGTATAGATTTCACTGAAGTGTATGCTCCAGTTGCTCGACTAGAAGCAATCAGAATTTTCCTAGCATTTGCATCTTGGAAAAACTTCAAAGTATATCAGTTAGATGTAAAATCGGCTTTTCTCTACGGGAAGGTAAAAGAGGAGGTTTATGTCGGACAGCTGCCGGGCTTCACCGACCCAATCCACAAAAACAAAGTCTACTTATTGGACAAAGCGCTGTATGGTTTACACCAGGCCCCGAGAGCTTGGTACGAGACTTTGTCTCAACACCTACTAGCCAACAAGTTCATTCGTGGAAAAGTGGATGCCACTCTCTTCACTAAAGAGGTCGACGGTCATCTTCTGATAGTTCAGATTTATGTGGACGATATAATTTTTGGGTCAACAAATGAGAGTCTGTGCAAAGACTTTGAATCAGTGATGAAGCAAAAGTTTGAAATGTCATCAATGGGGGAGATGAAATTCTTTCTGGGTCTACAAGTTGAACAACTACCTAAGGGAATTTTCATTCACCAGACGAAGTACGTGCATGATATTCTAGAGAAATTTGGGATGTCAAGTTCTACTCCAGCTGCTACCCCACTTGCAACAAATTATGGGATTCACCCAGATCTCACCGGAGACAGGGCTGATGAAACTTTCTACCGTTCCATGATAGGTTCTTTGATGTACTTAACAGCTTCACGTCCTGATATCATGTACCCAACCTGCCTCGCAGCAAGATTTCAATCTAACCCGAGAGCATCGCACATGATTATTGTGAAAAAGGATATTGCGCTACCTGAAAGGAACTCCTTCATTGGGGTTGTGGTATCCTAGGAAAGGCGATTTTACGCTCGAAGGGTATTCCGATTCAGATTTCGGATGCTGCAAAGTCAATTCCAAATCAACAACTGCAGGATGCCAGTTCTTTGGACCTAGATTGGTTACCTGGCAGTGTAAGAAACAAACGTCTGTGGCGCTATCTACATGTGAAGCGGAGTACGTTTCTGCTAGCAGTTGCTGCTCTCAGATCCTGTGGATACAGCAACAGATGCGCGACTACGGTTTGCAGTTTCTTAACACACCTCTTTTTGTTGATAATGAGGCAGCTATAAATATAACAAAGAATCCAGTTCATCACGCTAAAACTAAACACATAGAAATTCGTCATCACTTTATTCGCGATTGTTTCGAGAAAAAGTTGATACGAATTGAGAAAATCCACAATGACGATCAAAAAGCTGATTTGCATACCAAAGCTTTTGATAAAAATCGGTTTAAATATTTGTTAAAACTGAATGGTATGAAGCTTCTTTCGGTGTCGGATGGAATTATCGGCGTTGATGAGAGTACTGTTGCGGATGAAGACGAAAAACAATCTGCAATGGTTTGTCATTTTTTACATGTTTTGGTATTTAGGGGGAGGTATAGGGTAAATATTTTCAGAAAATACAAAAACAATAACAAATGATAAAAATACAAAAACATGAGATATTTTCAAAATCCAAAAACAATAAAATCTGAAAAAGAGCTTGTGTAAAAAGGGAAAATGATAGTACATCGGCTTGACAGTCACGGTATACTAAAGAAATGGAATGTTTAAATGCGTTAAACACTCTCGCTGATGGTATGTCGGTAGGTTTTTACACATTTAGTAGGTTTTTTCAGGATATAAATCTAAATCTTACTTGCTTATTTCGTGGGGAACACTACTTGGATATATAGGTAACCCCTGAAATCTCGTTTGAAAGATTCCTTTTTCTGATATACTAGGTTTTTATACTCAGTGATATCTGGGGTATTATTCCGGGACTTCTGCTGAATGGAAGTTTTGACCTAGTCCTTGAATAATACTTTCCGCAATGCTTGAAACATAGCATCACCCTCAGCATATATGATAAGACAATAAAATTGCTTAGCAATGCTGTTGTAAAAAGGATCCTCTAAAGGGGACACACCCAAAGTTGAGTCAAGATCTCTCTGCTGAACGGTAGTTCTGACCTGAGCTCTCATGATTCTTCATAAATTATTAACCCCTTACAGATATCATTTGTGTCATAATTACCTGTAAGACTGAATATTGGGATCTGGATACGGGAGTATATTCAAGAGGTGGGACACACGTATAAGTTTAAGTCTCTAAAACACTAAATCCGTATCCTGGACAGATTGAAATTTGTGTGAGAATTTAAAGTGGATCAGTATATCGACAATCTACGCGAATTGTTTAATTCTGAGTATGTAATCACAGCTTAACGGTACTTGTGATTTGTCGGATAGCTGATATGATTCCCTAACACGCTCAACCAAAAATATGTTCGTAAATAGTTTACTTTTACTGCATTTGAATTCTGTATTTCATTCCTAGTTTAGAAACTTTGTTAAAATCCAAAAAGATTTTACATTTCTGCTTTATTTTTGACAAACCAAAGTGGAGAGTTGATCTTCGGATTCGAATTCTGAAAGATGAAAGCAGATGCAGGAAGATTTCTGGACTGGAGGATGAGTTTTGAGCTAATCTTGTTGACGTATGAATTATTGAACAAGTTCATTAACTTGATACTTGTTATTTTCAGAAAAATGTTTGAAATTATTGTTTTCAAAATCAGTTTGATTCGTCAAATGATCAACCAGGGTCATTAAATTGAACTTGGTAGATTAATCGAGTGATCAGGGTCATTAACTTGGACCTGAATACTTGAGTGGATTTCTAAAACTGATTGAGTTTGTGATTTATTGTTGAAAAGATAGTTTGTAATGTTTGATGTTTGAGACACAGGTTTTGGACTTCATTATTCCCACGGAAGCTAAATGTCAAAGTTTGAACCAGATCAAGACCTCAGATTCTAGCATATTGAGAGGGGGAGTCTGTGAAAGGGGGAGTCTGGATCAACGATCAAAGGGAAGTCTGAAGATGAAGCCAGGACAAGATTCTGAACATGTGAAGATAGAGTTGTTTACGATGAAAAGACAGAGTTGGAGAAAAGATCAAGACTGAAGACTCGGAGCCGAAGACTTCGTCAACATCCAAGGGGGAGTCTGTTGGTGCACTGAATGTCTATTGACTATGTTTGCATTGAGTCTTAGGTCAAGATAAGTTAGATTAGAGCTTAGAAATTATAATTAGGGTTTAATGATGTTATTTCGCTCATGTGTACATCATTAGTATAGGTTTCGCTTATTAGGACAACTTGAGGTTTCGCTCATAGGGTTGCTAGGTGGTTTCGCTGATTTGAACACATGGGGTTTCGCTTATATGGACTGCCATATAAGCGAAATCAGACACACTATATATACCTGTCATGTGTGACTTCATTTGTAACTTGGAGCGAAATCTAGTCATATGCTGTGTAACAAAACTCTGTCAAATTGCATTCAGAAAGCATAAATAGAGAAGGAATTGAAAAGGAAAAGCTGTTGTAACTTCGTGTACAGTGATTCCGCCTTTATACATGAAGATGAACGTTCTCTACTGACTATTTAGGGTCTAAACCGGTCCAACAATTTTCCGGGGAAATGAAACCTAATCATTGCCTTTTGAAATTACCGTTATGGTTTGGTTTCTTTTGATAACCCGAACCAGAACTGTAACCCTTTTTCTTGTTCAATCTCTGTTGTACTCTTGAAGTGTACTTTTTAGTTTTTTCATGAAGATTTAAATCTTTTATTTTGGAAATATTAATTTCTGTTAATTTGAAAATCTGTTTGATCATTTCAGTTTTGACACTTCTTATTGGGAATTCCTCATAAGAATATAATTTGTCCAAATCATTCAAAGTATATGCCACTTTGATTGTTTCATCATTCAAATTATTTTTCGACAACAGAAATTCTTTATTGTAAACCCGTTTGACTGGTGAACTCGGACTCTTGTCTGATGAACTTGAACTTTCAGATTTTGTTGGATCGTGTATTGACCCGAACGAGTCTATCAGAGAAGTTTTGATCAGTTTCAGGTGCGGAAAACAAGAAACTGACTTAGAAACAGCTTGTTCTTCACTTTAAACACTGATTTGATTGATCTAACAATAATTACAATCAAAAATCAAACCGGCAGCACTTCGGTATGATTTTCAGGAACTTACACAACTGATTTCGCCTGAACTACACATCACCTATATATAGTAACACTGATTCCGCTTGAAATAGGTTCAAGCGAAATAAGAAACATAGTGATTCCGCTCCAAACCGTTTCAAGCGGAATCTCTCCCTTTTGCACTTTCAAGCGAAATCTCCATCTAAAACACATAAACATCCTATTTTCTCGATCTATGAGTCCTGATCTATACAATCTAATGTAAAACTCGATACAAGACGAAGTCGACAGATGCATGCACTAACAGACTCCCCCTCAGATGTTGACGAGTCTTACGTGTCGAGTCTTCACATCTTCAGTCTTGATCAGTCTCTGGGCTTCATTCTTTCAGTTAGTATTAACAGACTCCCCCTAACAATGTGCTGGCATTCCTTCAGTTCATCAGCATCATCTGCTTCAGGATCGTAATCTGACTTTCTACGGTTCAAGATCGTTTCCTGGCTTAAACTTTGTCCACAGAATCGAAAACTGGCTCATGCTCTATTCACAGAATCCTCAGGTATCAGAACCTGGCTCTTTTAAACACAAGCTTCTCAGGATCGATCAACCTGGCTTAGCTATACACCTGCACGATCTCTACCTCAAAGTAAATTTCACACATTTATACATTTCAAATATAGAGGCATGCACTAACTCAGACTCCCTCTCACTACATGCATGATGAACCACTTGTAAATTTGATCACAATGCATTTGTTTTCAAACACAGACTCTCCCTCACAAAATGTCATCATGTTTAGCACTTGGAATTTTGAAAGTCAGCTTTCCAACACCAGTTGTCAAAAATCTTTTTGTATTTTTTCAAAATTTATGCTAAAACACACTAAAAATATTTTTGGATTTTTGAGATAATAAGAAATGTAGTAAAAAAATATTTACAGACAATATTTTTGTGAGTTTGTGTAAGAGGATCATATCAGTATATGAGACAAATCACCAACACCGTTAAGCTTTAAACATTTTAAGTTCTAAACGATTCACTTAGATTGTCAGTATACTGATCCACTTAAATTTTCACACAAAGTTCAACTATTTCGAGATACGAGATTAATGTCTTAAAAACTTAAACTTATTCGTGTGTCCCACTACTTGAATATACTCCCGTATCAAGATCCCAATATTCAGTCTTACAGGTAAGTATACCTAGATGATATCTGTAAGGGGTTAAAATGCGAGGGCCGTGAGAGCTCAGGTCGATACTTCCGTATACGCAGAGAGATGACGGCTTCGACTTTTGGTGTGTCCCCTTTAGAGGATCTTTTTTACAACAGCAATGACTATCAATTTTATTGTTTCATCTTTTTGTACTGAGGGCGGCGCTATATTTCAAGCATTGCAGAAAGTATTATGCGGGGACTAGGTCAGAATTTCCATTCAGCAGAAGTCCCAAGATAATACCCCAGATATCACTAAGCATAAAGACCTAGTATCTCAGAAAGAAGGACCTTTCAAACAAGATTTCGGGGGTTACCCATATATCCAAAAAGTTGTTCCCCACGAAATAAGAAAGTATGAAATTTAGGTTTATATCTCGTCACAATCTACTAAATGTGCAAAAACCTACTGGCACATCATCAGTGAGATTGTCACATTTTTAACTTTCCATTTCTTTAGCATGTTGTGACAGTCCACTGATGTACTATCATTTCCTCTTCTTTGACACAACAACTCATTTTTCATTTTATCATGTTTTTTACTTTTTCAAATTTTCAAATGTTTTTGGATTTTCTGAAAAATTTCTACTCCCCCTAAAATGCAAACACATTTAAAGGAAATTTGAAAAAAAAACTGTACAAAACTTGACAACTGATATCAAATCGCATCAATTCGCCATCCACTAGGCATAAACAATCAGAACTCCCCCTTTCAACAAACTATTTTCTCATAATGATTTCAAAACACTTAAGTTTGTTTTAACCAAAATGATTTTTCCGGAAAATAAGTTTGTTTTTAGAATTTTGATACCACTTGTAGGTTTGATAAAAAAAAAACCACTTATAGGGATTGGTTCATCATATTGTTCATTCAATCACTTATATCAGGATTACATCAAGTTCAAACTAATGACCTTGAGTAATCACTTTGTCAGAATCAACTTCTTACCACTTGTAAGTATATCCAAAACATTTACCCACATGTAGGAATAAAACATCTACACAAACCATTTTACCAATCAAGATGCCAATTCCTGCTTCACACTTACCTACCTGGAAGCTCCGACATAGTCCATCACCTGTAAAAACTAAACACATTTAAAAATCTTTCACAAAATCTATCATAACAAGAATGATGCCGATTCCTGATCCACGATTACAAACTTGGGCTCTCCGGCATAGTCCTGATTTTCAAGGAAAAAGAATTTCCACCCAAGTCTTACCAACCTTGGGTGTTTTCAACTCTTGTTCAGTAGGGTTATAGGTGGCTTTCTTTGTTGCATAGAAATCTTTAACCCCTTTTACTTTCCCATCAATCATTTTCCCAAAAAAATTCTTAACATTCCCATTGAATGTTTTCTCAATATCAAATTCTTTTGATCAGAAAAGAATTGATTTGAGATCTCAACCTTACCAACTTGTTGCTTAATATCTTCAAATTTCAAAGATGGAATTTCAACATCATCTTTTGAAGACACAGATTTTTCTTCTTTAACCCCAAATTGTGGCTCCACTGATTTTGTGGAATCAGATTCATCGCCGACTTTCTCATCAACCTTTTTAACAACCCACAATTGGTTGTCTTTGGCTTTCTTTTTGTAAAACTTTTTCTTTGAACATTCACCAACTTCATAAGTAGAATTTTCAAAAATTTTGAAGGCTTCAGTTGGTGGTTCAACATCAACAAGTATTCCTTTAAGTTTTTCAGATACTCCCTGTTTTGGTTTTGTCGTTTGAGAACAAGTAAATGCAATGTGACCAATTTCATTGCACTTGAAACAAGTTCGAGTATCCTTCCTGTGAAAAACTCCAGTTCTTTTTCTCTTCTGTTCAGCAAGAAACTCCTGGTTTGATTGTCTCCAGAACGGTTTCTTCTGTTCTTCTTCTGCACTTCCTCCTGAAACAAATTATGTTTTTGTTTTAGAATTTTTTTCATTTTTATAATTTTCTGGTGAAATAAAACCAAGTCCTTTCTTTTTGAGCTTACCGTTATGGTTTGGTTTCTTTTGAAAACCAGAACTATAACTGTAACCTTTTTTCTTGTTTAAACGTTGTTGAACTCTTGAAGTGTATTTTTTAGGTTTTTTGGTAAGATTTAAATCTTTTATTTCAGAAATATTGATTTCTGTCATTTTAAAAACCTTTTTGGTCATGTCAAATCTAACACTTCTTATTGGAAACTCTTTGTTATAATATAATTTGTCAGAATCATTCAAAGTATAAACTACTTCGAATGTTTCATCATTCAAATTTGATTTTGATAACAAAAATTCTTTACTGTAAGACCATTTAACCGACGATTTGGAACTGTTGACTGACGAACTTGACCCTCCAGACTCAGATTTTGACTCAGACTCCTCATCAGTATCCAACACCTGATCGACCACATTTTTGATTAACTCAGACTCATGATCAGTGTCAGACGATGTGAAAGTAACGTCAATGTTTTCTGGTAAATCATCAGTTGTATCGGTTTTTAGCTTTATATTGACTGCTTTTTCGACTTGCTCCTCATTTGGTTTTCTGGGAGAATAACCTTCCCAGATTGGAGGCGGACACTTGTTATAGGTAACACTCAGTTTCTTACCAGTATCCTTCTTCTATGTCTTCTCATCCTTGAATGCTTCGAAACCTGCAACAGTCGGGTAAATTCTATCAATAAGATAATCAGAACTAGAATAACTCTACAATAATCTTCTGATCCTCTCATTCTCAATCTTCTCCTTCTCCAACTCTTGTTTCAGTGTAGCACATTCTTCGATGTAATGATTTATAGCTTTTTGCTTCGACATCATCACAGCATTCAGCATTTGCAATGCATCTTCTCTCTCAGAGTTAGTCTTTTGAAGACCAGTTACTGTTTTGTTCAATACATCGTAAGATTCTTTCACGTAATTTAGATTGACCAGTAATTGCTCTTTCATCTTCTCATATTCAGCCAACTTTTCATCTTTTGCTGTACATTCCTTGCAAGATTCCAAACACTTAATGCAAGGCTTGATGACTTCCACAATCTTTTCTACTTTGATGATCTTCTCGACTTCAACAACTTTTTCTGCTTCAATCATCTTTTCTGCTTCACCTACCTGCTCAGTCTCAACAATCTCCTCAGCAACACTTTCAAACTTTATTTCTTTTTGTTCTTTTGCAGCCCATTTCTCTTTCAGTTTCTTAAAGCGATCTGCAAAATAAAAATGAAAAGTTTCAGGAAAAAGATGAGATTTTGCAATATCAATATGTTTTTCTTCTTCATCATCACTACTGCTGTCATCAGTTGGTGATTGATCAAACTCAATTGATTTGTCAGAATTATCATCCGAAGAACCAGAATCAGATGGTGTCTGATCAAATACAAATTCCTTTTCTGAGCTCTCATCTGAACTGAGTGAACTTTCATCTGATGAATCAGACTTTTCCTCTTCGTTCTTCACAGTTTCACCAATAGACTTCATCCATTCTGTAAACATATCTGGTTCTTTCAAAATTTTAGCAGTGAATGCTTTGAAATCTCCTTTATCATCCACAAACATATCCCAGCTAAAACCTTCAGGCAATCTTTCATCATCTTGAAAATTCCAGTTAAAGTTATCTTGATTCCCCAGACATGCTCTTTTTGAATCCTCTATCACCTTTCTACCATGAGCCACTTGTGGTTCTTGTAGTTGTTGTTGACCAACCTGTTGATATATGGCTTTCCGGTAGTAGTCATCTTTTCCGAATGGATTCTTCACATCACTTGCTTCCCTATTTTTGCATTCCCTCTTGAAATGACCTTTCTCCCTGCATTGAAAACAAGTAACTTTAGATTTATCAAAACCTAAAGTAGACACATGTGCATCAAGAAAGTCATTTCTTCCAGTGATCAGCTTGAACTTTTCAGCTTGTCTAAGGACACTAGCTAGACACCACTTGATGTCCATTAGTTCCATTTCTTCTGCATCAATCTGATCGTAATCCTCCTTTGTAAGCATAGGATTCCCGATCATTCCAGCCACTTGTGACAACCCTCACCAAACCAGGTATCCGTACGACTTAATTAATATTTAATTGCTGCTTAATTACTGTGCTTGCTTACAACTGTGATTAAACTGCTTACTGATTTCTGATACATACATGCTCATGCATCACATTTTATACTGTCACTCTATTATTTATACACAAACGTCAGTGACAACCTTGATGCGCAAAAGCACAGTGAGCACACTATACGGATAACCCAGCAAACATGCTGACATAGCCAGCATCAGACAGTTACTGTCTCTGAGGCCATTATGAGCCGGGAATAGATTACTACACTAGTAGTGAGTGTAGGGAGGTGAGGATTGTAGTACTGCGTCACTAGGTGAAGTTTATAGTGGCCGGATGTGCCTAAAACGTACTTTAAGTACAACATTCTGCACTTTAATACAAAACTCAGCATTTTAAATTACTAACAAAGTGCAAAAACATGGCAGAACGGTCCCATATATTTTCCTAAGTGCCGGGAATAATTTATGTCACAAAAAAAAAAAAAATACATAAAGGACTTTTACGACATAATTAAACTTTTTAACGGAACGGTATTTAATCGTATAATCGGACATTACCCGGGACACTAAATTTTGTCAGGCATTTTGTTTTATTACTTTTGGCTAGTCATGATCCCCGTATGCCATAACACCCGCTAAAAACTCTATACCTAACATAAAAATACCAAGTACTTGCATTCTAACTATTACTTACACTTTAGTTATACTTTTGCAATCATACCCCCCCCCCCCAAACCGAATTCTTGGTTCTTGATGGACCCACCATATCACTACTCCCATGCTCCACATCTTTCATAAGATTATATCTAATTGTTTATGTGATTTCTTGCTTGTGTAAGTATCTAAAGGATGCAAGGTAATTATAAAGGGGTATGGTTCTTAGGATTGCCATCATTCCCTCAAGATTACACATTTCACTTCACCCCTCTCTCTCTCTATTCGGTTCACTACAACCGAATCCACCACCATCACCTTTACACAATCATCTTCTTCATTTACATATTCCATACAAAGCTTGAAGTCCATCAATGGAGGTTGCAACTTGAGGGGATTTCAAAGGAACTTGTCTCTAGCTTTTCTTCATCTTTTCTCATCACATTTCTTCACTAGATTTCATCCCTAGCTAGAGGCTAGTAGTAAGTCTCATTTTGCCTTGGTTCATCTTGTTCAAATTTATGATTTGTAGTATGATGTGTTGTTGTTTAAATCATTAAAGATCAAAAAGATTAGAAGATGTTAAACAAAAGTAAAGATTATAAAAGTTACATAAAGTTATTTATGTCTGAAACATGAAGCGGAAATCTTGTCGGTTTGAGGGTTGGTTAAATCATACTTGATGTTTGATTGTTGTTTTCTTGCTAAATCCATTGTTCGGACACTCGTTGATGCGATTTAGTAATGTTTAAACCGTGAAATAACATGCTGAGTTACTTTTTCAGCCGCTTTCAACAGGCTGTAAATGGACTTTAATAAATCGAAAAACAGAATTTCTGAAGCCTAAATTGTCTATTTTCGAAAAACAAAGAAAATGGCGCTGGAATCGTATTTTTCTGATGTCGGTTACTATTTTAAAAGTCTGTTTTCGTGACAGCAGCTAAGGCTGATTTTAACTGCAGTAAAATTTGTCATACGTTTTCAGTCACAACTTGAAATCTAAACCGAACCAGCCCCTGATATTTTTATCAAAGATGGTCACTGATGTATTTGTGACCCCCCAACTGGAATTTCAATAAACGGACTTACGAGAAATTTTTGACGAATTTTTCCGTAAACTGTGATCAGAATGTAACAAATCTGATCACAGTTCGGTAAACGATTTTCTATAAATTACTGATAATGAACTAGACCTCGAAATTTTTACACAATAATTTGTGGGTCGATTAGGACGTTCCGCAAAAATTTGGGAATTTTTAGAATAAGTTAAGTATTTTATTTACACGTCCGAAAACAGTCCAGTTTTCCACATATTGAAACTGAAACGACAAGGGTAGTATTTTGCGTGTTAAAACGTAAGGGTTGATTGTTGATGATCATGGGTTGATTTCAAAAAAAGAAAAAGATGTGCGTATTAGCACGGACACTCCCGTTTCTAGGGGAAATTCTGGCGAATTTTTCTAAAAATGCCAAGACTTAGAAAAATTATTTTTCTAACAAGTATGTTTAACTTTATTTCTCGGAATTAAACCTCGCCATGAGTTTTGACATAAAACTTTAAAGTGTTGGATATGAGACTTGTAAATGTATTTTGTCAATACTTTAAGTCACCAAATACATAATACATGTACGAATACCCCATCCTTGGGAAGGAATCTATTTATACGATAACCAAGAAATATAAACACGAAATAGTTGTCTAACTATTTCCCCAAGAACGTTAAAACCCTAAATACTAAGCCAAGGCACGGCCCGTTCGTCTAATAGGTATTAGTACGTGTAGGTGTCGTGTTGCAGACCGAGTGTTGAGTTGCTGTTATCGAGGACGCACTACTGTGAGTTCATGTCCCCCTTTTCTCTTAACTCTTTTCAGTTTTCTAAACTGCGGGGGTGAAATACATGTTATTATGATACGAGTACTTTATACATGGTATGGTTAGCGTAAGGAGGGTTACTACTTAGATCATGTGAGTGGGTAGGCGGGAACTGGAGGCCATTAATCCTCATTGTAGGACCGAGGGACGTAAGCGGTAGATCTATCTGGGTGTAGCGAGCCCAACCCCAGGCCCAGCAGAACGGACCTTGGGGTGACTTTGTGCCCAACGCGAAATCCGCTAGGTTTGAGTCTTCCTACTTGCACTTCACACATATCAATGGCCTTGCAAACCATTGGTGATCTCTATTTCCTTATATGCTACATACCAGGGATTTTTATACTTACAAGTGTTTTACATACTCACTTACACATGAACTCGCTCAACATTATGTTGATTTTTCCAACTTACATGTATTTCAGGGAACTAAGGATCTGGCACGGTATGCTACGTTTTCCCGCTGTGTTAGAGTTACGGGATCATCCACGTTTAGGGATTGCGACTTTTACCTGGACGAGTCGCAAGTCTTAAACAGTGTTTATGTTATATTTATGGTTGCGTTTTAAGAACAAAGTTTTTATGTTATCAGGTTGTAACTTCCGTTGCATGTGTCAACGCATTAAGACAATATTGAGGTATTTTACTTTTCAAACTTAAATCAATGGATGATCTGCATGGTTTTATTTTCATATAGCTTTGTTGTGATTAAGCTATGGTATTAAGAAGTCACACCAAATTAACCCATGCTTCCGCAAAGCCAGGGTGTGACACCACTAAACCTTCATAAGATAGCAACACGGAACCAAGTAGAGCCATGTGATCTTTTGCAACCTCTTCAGAAAAACTTTGGCCGTCTGGAAGATTCAAAGCAATGTTGCATTGTATCACATAACCATTTCCTGTCTTTGTGCTTTGAGAATGGAAGCTTGATGTAGTATCTTTTGGATTGACACTCGGGTATGAAGAGAAACCACTGCTACTTTTAGAACTTTGATCAACTTTTTCAGATGTATCTCCAGCACTAAACGCAGTTTGGATTTTCGGGCTTCTTTCAACTTCTGGAACACTGCCTTTGTAGTACATTTTTACATCCTGTTGACCACTTGGACTGTTCATCCTTGCGATCTTCTGCTGTTCCAAATCTTGACCCTCAATCTTCTCAATAAACTGAGAAATCGTCAACCCATCATACACCCCAGTATTCTTTAAAATCATCAAGTAAGTTCCCCACTCTTTTTGCGGTAAAGCGTCCGCTAACTTGTCTACCCATTCTTCACGATCTTTTGTTATACTCAGCATCGACATGGATCGCACTAAGTGACAGTATCTTTCAATTAGCTTCTTCGTATCTTCCCTGGGCAAACTTGTAAAAAGATCAAATTCTTTCTTGAGCAGTGCCTTTTTGCTTTTAATCATGTGTTCACTACCCTCAAACTTGATTCGAAGAGCATCCCAAATTGATTTCGAAGTTTTGTCATGCTGAAGCAACACAAAGATGTCTTCTTTGATAGCTTGCTGAAGTAGACTAATCATCATCTTTTCAGCTCTGTACATATCTCTTTCTTGGTCAGTAAACTCAGATATTGCATTCTCAACTTGCAGATCAGTACGTGGTAATACATATTTCTTCAGAATGCACTCCCAAGATCTGAGATGGTTAGCTTGAACCCAGTTTTCGAATCTGTCTTTCCATCCATAATACTTTTCTATGCTCATTAGCTTCGGGGGTTTCTGAGTAGTTCCCGTTTTGTTTTCCAAATTCATGTTCTGAGCAATGACAGCCGGAGTAGACGGAGTAGCAAACGCATTGTAGAAATCGTTATCCATGTTTCAATAGCACGTAGTTCAAAGACAATTGTTTCAAGCGGAATAACCTAGAATACAGTTCAAGCGAAATAACCACTGATCTTTCAAGCGGAATAACAAACAAACACCTCTCGAGCGGAATCACCTAAATAAGCTTCAAGAGAAATCTCAACTAAGTGTTTCAAGCGGAATACTCAATAAGCAACTTGAAGCGGCATCAACAAGTATGTTGAAGCGAAATCACAAGTTTGGCAGTCTGGAGCGGAATCAGTAAGAACTTTGAAGCGGAATCAACACTTTGGAGCGAAACCAGATAATTTGAAGCGGAATCAGTCAAGCAAAAGACTAAGTTCAAGCAGAATCTCAAAATGTTCGTTCGAGCGAAATCACTTCTCTAGTCCATTTCTCCCACTTTTATTCCGAATTTTGCTGTGAAACTTTCAAGGGTTTGTTAACATGTATTTTTACACATTCTGTGAAAAATTGATCCGATTTTGACCATGAAATTTTGTTCGAATGAAGAAAGAAGATGTAGAAACAAGAAAATGCAACAAAAATCAGCTGTAATCTGCAGAACTCCTCCTCCTGACCTCTGATACCAATTGTAGGATCGTGTATTGACCCAAACGAGTCTATCAGAGAAGTTTTGATCAGTTTCAGGTGCGGAAAACAAGAAACTGACTTAGAAACAGCTTGTTCTTCACTTTAAACACTGATTTGATTGATCTAACAATGATTATAATCAAAAATCAAACCGGCAGCACTTCGGTATGATTTTCAGGAACTTACACAACTGATTTCGCCTGAACTACACATCACCTATATATAGTAACACTGATTCCGCTTGAAATAGGTTCAAGCGAAATAAGAAACATAGTGATTCCGCTCCAAACCGTTTCAAGCGGAATCTCTCCCTTTTGCACTTTCAAGCGAAATCTCCATCTAAAACACATAAACATCCTATTTTCTCGATCTACGAGTCCTGATCTATACAATCTAATGTAAAACTTGATACAAGACGAAGTCGACAGATGCATGCACTAACAGATTTAGACTCCGACTTTGACTCTTCATCCATATCCAACACTTGATCGACAACTTTCTTTAATAACTCAGACTCATGATCAGTGTCAGACGCTGTGAATGTAATATCAATATTATCTGGTAACTCATAAATGGTTTCAGACTTTAACTTGATGTTGACTGCTTTTTTTAAATGTTCCTCATTAGGCTTTCTGGGAGAATAACTATTCCAGATCGGAGGCGGACACTTATTATACTTGACATTTGGTTTCTTACCAGCATCCGTATCTTCTGTCTTTTTATCTTGAAAAGCTTCAAGACCTGCAACAGTAGGATAAACCATGTCAATCAAATAATCACAAGTTGTATAACTCAACAGCAATCGTTTGATTCTTTCATTTTCAATCTTTTTGAGTTCCAAATCCTGCTTTAGCTTTGCACAATCTTCAATATATTCATTGATGACCCTCTGCTTAGTCATTAATGTTGAACTCATCATTGTCATAGCAGCATCAACTTCCAAATTTGTCTTGTTTAAACCATCAACTGTTCTGTTTAGTACATCATACGATTCTTTTACGTACTTCACATCAAACAACAACTTTTCTTTCATCTCTTTAAGTTCACAAATCTTCTTGTCTTTCTCTTCACAAAGTTTGCAAGACTCCAAACATTTTAGACAAGGTTTCACGACTTCAACAATTTTTTCAACTTCAACGATCTTCTCAACCTCGATGATTTTTTCAACTATTTTCTCTCCTTCAACAATTTTCTCCACTACCTTTTCAATCACTTTTTTAGTCCTCACTGGTTCTTCATCGAATTCTATTTCTGCTTCCCATCCTTCAACTTCGATTTTTTCTGTCAGATTTTCTTCAGCTTTTGCTTTTTCAGCTTCTATCTTTGCCTTTTCTTCAGCAATCCTTCTTGCTTCCAACTCTCTTTTTATTCTAGCAGCCTTTTTCTCATTCAACATCTCGATCTTATCTGCAAAAAAACAAATTAAAACTATAAGTATCTAGACCTTTTCTAGCTTTATTGATATATTCTTCTTCATCATCGGTATCTGCATCACATCCCAATTCACTAAAAATCGGTATTCTTTTCGGCTGAGATTTAACTTTTCCGTCTTCCAAGATTTTAGCAACAAGACCTGAACCAGCTGGAATGTATTTATCCCAGCTAAATCCCTCTGCAACTTTTTCATCATCTTGATTAACAAGATACGCTTTCTTCTTCTCAATTTCAATGACATTGGATGATGATGGTTGTTGAGCAAGCTGATGAAAAATTGACTTTTGATAATAATCATTTTTTCCTCCTTGTCTTCCAGTTGCTTCTTTGTTTTTACACTCTCGTTTAAAATGTCCCTTTTCTTTGCAACGAAATCACGTAACTTTTGATTTGTCAAACCTTATTGGAGATGTACCCATTTCACGAAAATCATCTCTTCCGGTGACTTGTGTAAATTTTTCTGCTCTTCTTACTGCACTAGCTAAACACCATTTGATGTCCATCAACTCGAGTTCTTCAGCATCAATCTGATTATAATCCTCTTTTGTGAGCATCGGATTTCCAATTCTTCCAGCAACTAAGCTTTCATACGACTCTAACATAGCCACAAGTGATACCATATGTTGTTTAGCCATTTCTGGAGACATATTTTGACTATTCTGAATGTTCAAAGTAACATTGCATTGCAAATTTGTTGAATTCTGTCGTTGATGACTTGGTGTTGTAAAATTCGGGTCAAAACTCGAATACGACGATGAATATCCCCCACTCTGAGTAACTGTGCTACCATTTGTACCAGAAGAACTATCAGCACTGAAAGCAGTTTTAACATTTGGACTCGGAGTAGTTTCAAATTTGTTTCCTCTATAGTAAAGACTAACATCTTGTTGAGCATTCGGATTGCTCATGATAGAAGTTTTCTGTACATCCAATTCATGTTCTTCAAGCTTCTGAATGAATTTAGCCAAATTCATACTTTCATGTTTTCTCATATGCTTTAGAATCAACAAATATGTTCCCCATTTGTTCTGTGGTAACGCATCAGCAAGTTTATCAACCCATTCATCATCTTCCTTCTTGATGTCCAATCTTCTCATTTCAAGAACAAGCCGACAATATCTATCGATAGTCGTTTTTGTTGATTCACCTTCAAAAGCTACAAACATATCAAAAGATTTCTTTAGTAAAGCACATTTATTTTTAATCATATCCGCACTTCCCTTAAATTTTTGAATCAAAGCCAACCAAATTGATCTAGCAGTATCCTCATGTTGAAGCAAAACAAAGATATCCTCTTTTACTGATTGTTGTAGGATGCTAATCATCATTTTCTCACTAGTGTACTTTAATTTCTCACCATCTGAATAATCACTAAAAGCTTTTTCAATTCCACGTTCATCTGTTGGTTTAACGTAATCTACATCTAAGGCACACCATGCATCAAACTTATATGCTTGCATCCAGTTTTCAAACCGATTTTGCCATCCTTTAAAATCTTCAATGTACATAAGCTTTGGCGGTTTTAGTTTTTGGTAAGTTCCTGTCTCATTCTCACTGTAAATAGTTTCAGCAGCTGTAACTGGAGCAACTGGTGTAGCAAACGCATTGTAAAATTCCTCTTCCATGTTTCGGCAAACTTTTTCACAAAATCACAACTCTCAAACGAAATGCCTTTTGAAGCGAAATGAGTTTGATGTGAAATGAACAATTTCACACGGAAACAACTCCTCAAACGAAATAACTTCTGGTGCGAAATACCCCTTTGGTGCGAAATAACCACTTTCAAGCGAAATGATCTTTTCAAACGAAATGACGTTTGATTTCGTACGAAATAACAAGAACTGAGACTATTCCGTGCGAAATAAAGATTCCAAGATGTATTCCGTGCGAAATAAGGTCCTGATTCAAACGAAATAGACTATTTCGTACGAAATGCTGCTGATGTCATCTTTCGATCAGTTTTCAAGCGAAATAGACAAAATGAACAAGTTTTAGATCGATTTTAGGTCTAATTCTTTCAGGGATTGTTTAAACCAGTGTTTCGCTTATAATGAGTGAAATTCAAGTCATTTTGACCGTTAAAACTTGTTTAATTTTGAAAAGAAGGTGTAGAAGTCAGATTTATCAGCTGAAATAGTAAGAACTCTTCCTCCTGAGCTCTGATACCACTTGTAGTATCGTGAGACGATCGAAACGAGTCTATCAGAAGAGTTCTCGGTCTAATCAGAGGCGAAATTCATTGATTAGACTTTGTAACAGCTTGATTCACTCTTAATTGTCTTGTTTTATTGATTTGACACAATTACAGATCAAATGACACGTCGGCAGCAGTTCGATACCGGAATCAGAGAATGTTTCAAATGAACTAGCACATCTCCTATTTATAGGTGTGGGTATTTCGCACGGAATAAGCAAATGCTATTTCGTGCGAAATAGCTAGGCTTATTTCGTACGAAATAGCTACTTGCTATTTCGTGCGAAATCAACTTCCATCACACAAAACCTATATTTCTCGTACTACGTGTCCTGATCTAACAATTCTATTACAAGACTCGATACAAGACAAATTCGACAGACATATGCACCAACATGGTCATTCGATCGGATGGGTTTTGCGAGTTGGTTTCGATGTTTCGTTTCGTGCGTTGAGCGTTGCGATGTGATGCGAGTAAGCGATGCGATAGTATTTCACATTAATCAAATAATCTAACTAACAGTCATAAACCTAAACATACCCATACTGTGTTTTATGTTGCGATGAGATTGCGTTGTGATAGATTTGCGATTGCGGTTGCGATTAATCATCCCAAAACAAATATAAACATGCACAAGTAACACATAATAGCACACACACGTAAAACAATATCCATAACCTGTAATTCAAGTGCGATGCGATGTGATAGCGATGAGACAACGATAAATCGATTAGCGATTAAACTGGGATTATTAGTATTTACTCCCCATAATACAACTAAAGCAACTTAAACTAGAGTATCGATTACAAGTCAAGGAGTACAATCAATGATTAAGCAAGGAGTGACAGATCGCCTTTAGCAATCTTTTCTTCCTTTGACTTGTACTTTGACTTTCCAAAGGTCTATATATATATATATTATATAGAAAATGGAAGTACAAGTAACAAATGGTTAATATGAACACTTTTATACTAAGAAATACTCGCAATGGAACAAGGTCACCTACATGCAAATACGAAATATAAACACAGCCATAGGGCGTTTTAGGTTTACATTCGGTTAGTAATAACCACATGAGACACCGAGGTGTAACGAGGTGAGCTAGAACGGGTCAGAAACAAGCTGAAAACACAGCTCGTTTTTCAGCCGGTTAGCGGCGGCGGTGGCCGGAAAAACGGCGGTGACGGCCAGTGTCAGCAGGAGGGAGGGTGGCGGCTGTAGTGAAGTGTGACACCTAGGGTTTTGTTTTGGACAATCCTCTCATGTCTTAACCCATACTTAAGTTTATATAGCGAAGAATTAGTTTAAAACTAAAACCCTATGGGTTACGAGCCCACATCCTTTCCTCTTGTCTTTCTTTCAGCGTATTAACAAAAGTCCATAATATAAAACCCAATCTAATTAGGTTTGTTATAATATTTGTTTTATAACTTTATGAAATAAAACATTATGAATCGTTCCGTCAAAATATGTCATTTAATCTAATTAAATGAATTACCTCGTTGTCCTCGGTGTAACTCTTACGGGTCAAGACTCGGTCAATAGCGTTAACTTATCGAACCGAAAATGAACTTCCAACATTTTTTTTTCCTATTATGTTAGTTCAATTTACACGGATGTCTTAAACTTTAATATAGTTGCTATACAGTCTCTAAATTATAATAAAAAAAAATTCGTTAGTCGTTTTACGTTCTTACGATATTTTCTTTTTTTCTTGCTTTGTGTTTATCCTTAAACTAGGTTATTGTCCCGTGTAATACACGGGATGAATCATAATTATAATGTGAAATAAAAAAAATATGTTCATAATATGATCTAAGTATATATAATATAGAGTAATATGCATAACAAATACGAAATAAATATTAAAGTTTGTATAGCCATTCATAATAATATGATCTGTTATTTGTTTTAAAATTTGTCATAGGAATTTAAAATTTTGTACCACTACTAATATTTATTGTAACATTTTCTTGTTCAAAGGTAACGTGTCTGATTTTATCTGATAATAGATTATTCTGACGGTTAATGTTGGCATAATATTATATTTTCTACCATCCAAATATAGTTTTCTCACTTTCGCTATCATTAACATTAATATAAGGTATGCTCGTATTCAAAGCTATAAACCAATATGAATTGTACGAAATAATTACTTTTATCACAATTAGTAAGGAAACCAATAAAAACCATTGATAATGTAATATGTCCCATACCATTTGAAAGGTCTGAAAATGGACTTCTAGACAGATAAAAGTAATGTAAATGAATAGACAAAAATTGAATCAATAAAACCAATTAACTATAGTTGAGAAAATACAATGTATAGTGTAATACTTTACATGTACAATTGAACCAATGAAACATATATATAAGTGAAAAATAGAAAGAAATACATGAGACACCATACGACAACTAAGTAAATCTAAATTTTAAAAAAAAGTTA